>PVKS010003274.1:89267-106304 GCA_004027875.1 Aplodontia rufa | reverse complement strand
GTGAAGCAACTGCTAGTTTTCCCCCACCCAGCCTTAGGAATGAAGATCTTGTAGGATGTTTAAAAATTACTCTTCCTCTGTTTCCTGGAATACAGGGCAGCCACGTGTCCCAAGCCTACAGGTCTGTTTTAAATTCAGATGGAATCTGAGGATCTTGACAGAAAGGACCCCAGAGAGGACTTGTCCAATTGACAACAGAGAATCCAATAAGTCTTTTCATCTTAAACTGTGAGATGTTATGTTGGGAGAAAAAGAGGAAAACAGGACCAGAGGGAATGCTAGTAACCCAAGCAGGTTTTGGGGTAGGAAGGTCTCTCTTTTTTTTTTTTTTTTCTGTTCCTCGCCATTCATTTATCTTCATATTACTATGTTCATATATGCTCAACTTTACCACTGAAAGTTTAAAATGGGTATCTGTGGTAGCAGCACAAATGGGAAGAGACATTGAGTTTAACAATTCCACCTATCTATTCATTGGAGCTTTGATATATTTATTCCATAATAAATATGTTCTCTGTTTTATTTTTAAGATTGAAATGATCTACTTTCCCCTTCAACTTCTCTTTGTGGTTTAGGGTTTTTTATTGAAACACTAGGTGTTTTAGTCAGACTTAGGTGTTTTTAACGTCACCTTCACATCAGATCAAAAGAGGAAATGTCTTACATTTCTACAGGAACCTCAAGTTCTTTTACATGTGCCGGAGGGCAAAGCTTTTGTGTTTAGAAGATGTATATAATTTCAAATTTAAATAGTTCTTTGGCATGTAGACTGTATATTCCTTTGAGCAAAGTGCACTGTAAAGGTTAGAAGAGGCAACCAATAGGAGAAAAAAATATTGCCTAGAACATGTTTAGCCTATTGAACATGTTTCCTGTTGCTATTCTCAGTGACTACTATTATGGCTAATTAGATCTTCCTGACAAAATTCATTACAGAAAATCCTGGCTTAGTGAAGAAATAATAAACTCAGCTCATTCATAAGCTATTAGTTATTTTTCTTTTAAAAGAAGACTTACGTGCTCCAAGTAGTAAAATGGAAGCAAATGAAAGCAGGTGATAAACAAATTTTAATAAAATTCACCTGTTCGCCTGTTTTTCCTGCTCCACTAAATGAGACCAACATATAAATGAGAAGTTTATGGGGCAGGAGTAAAACATAAAAATATCCTCAAACCTCTTATATCCTTTCCCTCCATCCCCATTGCTACTCTGCGTAAATTTAGACCTTCCTTCTTTCCCCCTCTACTCTCTCCCCCATATTAAAATATCATGTCTAATTAACAGATCTCTTTGATCTCACCTTTGCAACCAACCTGCTCTCTCCCCAGTTTCCAGAGTGAGCCTTCTTAGATACAGCCCATCATCTTTCTCTCAATATCCAAAGGCTCCCATTATCTGACATCTATTTAGATCACCCATATTATTCCTTTACCCCCACTTCCTGGTACAGCCCACCAATACCTCAATTTTGGTGGCCCAGCTACAACCAGCTACAGCTCCATAGAATTAAAAACTCACAGGCAGTTTGCTCCTCTGGACATTAGAGCACACAGATGCTGTTACCTAGAGAGTCCACATGTCTATTCTAGCCACCGAAAGTATGTCTGGAAATCACAGGGCTCTTGCTGACCACAAGGACATGCTGCCCTATTGGTCTGAAACACAAACACATTCCATAAGCAGACATTCATGTATATGCCTACATGCATGCCTACATGCATCTGTGTATAAATTCAAGTGAGTGTATGTATGCATACTTATAATTTGATGCCAAAGTATCACCTGGTAGATTTTTGTCAAAATAAGCAAAAATTTCAAGAAAAAATTATAAGAGAATTTGCCTCTCCCCTTTGTTGGGTATAACAGTGAGATCAAGTACAGAAAGTGTTCGTGAATTAGAAGAAGACCACTGGTCTTAGTTGTAGAGTAACTGGCCATGCAAAGAGCAGATCCCAAGAGCCACAAATGTTCTCCTCCCGTTCTCAGACACAGCTGCCAGGTCCCATTGAGGGATGGGCCCAATCAATCTACCACATTCACCTCACTTGGTTTGGGTTTTACATTTCCAGTTTATTTGAACTCTGAAAGTAATTAGCCCCATTAGTGACCCGCTTCATATGTAAAGCAGTCCTTCCTCTTGACCTCAATCCACCTGCCTAAAGTCCCAGGGAAAGACATTGACTTTCAGGGTGAACAAATCCTAGTCCATCATATTCACCTTCCTCACGGGTTATAGTGTTTGATCACAGTTCCTTCAGCCTTCGTGTTGAGGGCCTGAATCCCTACTAGTTTAATCTGACCTTTTCTGGTGTGGCTAGCTGGCCTCTGCTCCCTGGAGCATTCTGGTGACAGTCTTCCTTTCTCATCTTCCCTGGGCTTTCAGGTCTTCATCTTCCAGTGAATTTGAGGTTCAGTGGCCAAATCTCCAGGTGTGGCCAAACCCTGCTTTTTCACAAGGCAAGTCTATGGTTTGCTTGGGTTACCTGGCTTCCTGATGATTCAAAGCATTTCTTGTACATTTTAGAGAAAAGACCATCCTGGTCCATTTCCAGGACTGATGAAATTTAATTCAGTTCATCTAAAGGAATATTAATTGAGCAATGACCAAGAGCTGAACACTATTGCATGTCTATTTAAACAGTGTTTCAAATCCATGACTCCCCAGTTGACTGTATGCACTTAACAAAGATTGGGGCATAGACGAATGTGACTGCTAAACAGAACAGAGGAAATCAGCGGTTCCAACAGTTTTGAAACTTTCTAAAATCCAGGAAGCATTTTCTTCAAGTGAAGCTCATTAGATTGTCAAGCAAGGGGGCTGGAAAGGTGGCTCAGGGGTTAAAGTGCTTGCCTGTCATGCGCAAGGACCTGAGTTTGAACCCTAGTACCAAATACACAACTAAATGTCGGAGAAATGAAGGCCAGATGGAAAAATAAATAAAAATTGATTCTCTCTTTCACTCTCACTGTCCCTCTATCTTTAAAAAAAAAAAGAAGAAGAAAAATTTTAAGCAAGGAAAAGTCGAACTGCTCTAGTTGAAGTTGTTTTTCTAGAGACAAAAACTGTTCCTGTGGGCGTCCCCACTGGGTTCACATACACACATTTTCAGAGCATGCAGGTTTAACATCTTGACTCAGGGCTGTTATTTAATTCACAGCAAGGCAACGGAGGAGACAAACTCATGGTTTCAGGTAGTGTGAATATTGAGACACTCACTTCCGGCCCAGAACAGGTCCTGCTACCCTCTTTGCACAAACTCACTGACAATTTGTGTCCATCCCTTTTAGAGACATTCTTCTGGATTAATTTGCAGAATTTATCATTTTGACAACCTATATTTACCCACCTGTCTCCCCTGTCCCTTCCTTCCTTCTATATCAACATGAAAGACATGATTTTTTTCCCCAACCCTTAAATTGGAAGAAATATGACCTCAACCTTCTACATGATGCTTCCACTCAATCAGATAAATCAATTTCTATTTGCACTTTCAGTAAATTGGTCTTAAATGTATTCTGACCACATAGACATGTTCTAATCCCTTTAACCCACCTCATTTTCCTACATCCCTTCCCCTGATGAAGGAAGATGATCTGATCAGAGTTTCTGCAGAAAATAGCATTGGGGTCTCTAAAAGTACCTGTGATACCTCTGTGGGCAGAGGATGAGTGATATTACTAAATGTCCCCATTCAGCTTCTCTTTAGATTGTGAGCGGTCACCATGAGCTGCTTTAAAACTTCACTGTGCAGAAGCTTTGAGACCTGCCAAGGAACAGCAACAGGCCAGCATGGTGAGCAGGGTGCTGATGGATGAGAATACATACAACAGCTGATAGAACCTTAATAACCCAGCCACGACGAGCCTGGGCTATCCGTTGCAGGGCACACGCACTCTTCCCACATGGCTTTGGTTATTAATGTAATTCGACCAGAATGAATGATGAGCCAAGACAGAACTTGGGTCACTTTCATTTAAGAGTTGTCAACTTCTTTCTACACTGAAAGTTAATTTAAGAGATAAAGAGTTGATGCACTGGATCAAAAATATAAAAACTAACTGTTGCTCCATCCTTATAAGGTTTCATTATTGGAGCCCATGACCTTCTTTGGAGTTAGTAAATGTGAGAATGTTGAAGAGCCATTCATAGAATATTCTGTAGCATTAGAGCCCCTGCAAGATTGATGCTGCCCTTTTAGCGGACAGCCTGCTGAGTCTGGCTGTACATTAGTTACACATCTTTTCCTATGGTTTTGCATTCTCACAAATGATCATCCTGGTAATGCCAGCCCTGGGAAAGATTTCTTCATCATACTCCAGGAGGGTCAAATAAGGTGATTGAGGAAAGAGGGAAAAGAGACTAAAAATTGCTCTAATTTCCTAATCCAGTGCATCGTGAGTGCTGAACTCGATAGAAACCTATTCACAGGAAACAAGAACCACAGTGCTGCCCACCACGGTGCAACCTGCATTTCTAGTAATATCACAACTATCAATGCACATATTTAAAAGAGACTGGTGGCATATTCTGCTCAAGTTCTATGTTCCTGGAACAAAAATGTTGCCATGGAAACCTCTACCATAAGGCAGGTGTAATTCTGCAAAGGATTATGGGCTATGAAATCAGGTTCCCATGGCAACAGTTTTGTTCAAAGCCTGAAGAATCTTAAATACATGTGCCAATACATATTATTACCCAGCAGGATACACAGGTGGGATTAATAAAGTTCAATATTTGCTCAACTAAAAGTTGTAATCACAGGAAAAATAAATGAATTAAAACCAGTTCCTATGGATAGCTTATATAAACAGAATTTGAAGTTGTAACACCACTCCACACGAATAAGTAAATATATGTAAAGTATTAATAGATGAGTTTCTTTCATGAAATTCATAGGGCAGAGAAATCTTCACAAAAATCATGAGATTTTTAAACTTAGAAATACAGCTTCAACTCATAATTCACTGATGAGATTAAATTCCCCAGACTTACCAAAGGAAATTAAGCATGCACTACTCACCTGTAATGGAAGCAATTATTATGGTGACCAAAGTGCTAAAGGAAAAAACTGTCAGGTTGATTCATCTATGCTATGTGAGCGTGTGCTAATAAAATGTGCCAGTTGGGATATTTATGTTAATTGCCATCTCTATAGCCTCAAAACATCCATATAAATATGCCAAGAACCAAATTAAGAAAAGCTTTTCCTTTTATTTTTTACAAATACTCCAGAAAATCTAATCATTCATTATAATAATATATTTCAGAAAGTTTATAAAGAAGATACACCAGAAAAGGCAAAGGTATCACCATGGAGCTGCTTGAGAAAGTTTTTTTTAAAGAACTTCCTCATTCATTACCATTTCACACTTTCTACTCTGTAAAATTTAAAATACAATTAATAAGCACAATGCACACTCTATAGGGTCAGAGACTGTCTGGTGTTGCAGCTGCAGAATACACTAGACATTCAATAAATAAGCATTGGATGAATGAATGAATGCAACATATTAGCAACGTGTGTGACAAAGAACATCAGGTTGCCAACAATGTCTTTCACAAAATCATAAAAGAAAAATCACTGTGAGTCAAAAGAAACTTTCCCATATTTTAAATACACATTTTAAATCCAGATATGCACATCTCCCTTTTGATTATTTTGTAATTAGTACTGATCCCCAAACCTTAGCAAATTTTCCTCTTTGGTTTTTCCCCAGTCATTGAATCAAGTACTTAATGATCTATGATCAAATATTAAATGCACCAGGAGAGCCAGGCATATAAAGGAACCCTGGGGACCTAATTTTATAAAGAAACCTTTTTTAAATGCAATTATCCAATTCCTGATTTACCTGTTTTTTGAGATATTTTTCCTATATTAGGTTTTTTCCTACGCAGTGTAATACCTGTAAACCTTTGCATATTGAATTCTGATCTTTTAATAAAATGTTATACCAATTTCAAAGAATTTCTCATAGTTCCTCAAAGATGCCGAAAATTTTAAATCTGAGAGTGTGACCACAGACTCACTTCCAAAATTTCATGCATTAGAATTAGGTTAAGAACTATCATTTTATCACAACTTTCCAAACCTAAACATCTGCTGCAGCCTAAAGACACAGAATTTAAAACTGGAAGGCAGCTCCAGGGTGCTAAGGACTTCAAAGGCACCAACATGCTGAAGATGGCCAGCCTCTGTCTGAGCACCTGGGAGTACCTCTGGCTCCCCAGCACAGCTGCATCCCTGTCCTGGCATCCCAGATCTGCTCACAAGCCTGGGCTGTCAGGCTCCTTCCTTAGCCTAAGAGCTCTCAGGACACCAAACGGAAACTAACGCAGCTCTCAAGGCAGATAGGTTTTGTGAGTGTAAATGAGATGAGATATACTAAAGTGCAGAATGGAATTGTTTATCTACCTCTAAATATATAAGTTACCACTGCTCCCACTTTATTCAAAATCTCTAAAAATTCTATAAGCTATGAAATAATCACAGTGCTCATGGTTGGAAAAGAGAGAGAGAAAATAGCATTCAATAGCCAGCCTACAATACAGCACCCAGTTCAATTCTTCTAGTGCCTAATTATCGTCTAAAAGGTAAATGGCAGGCACAAGACTGCAAGTCTATTGCTGGTATGTATGCCCCAAAGAATCATGCTATATTTTGATTTTTTTGTATTTTTCTTTATTTGTTAAGCCACTAGAGATAAACTGCGATAGCATAAAAGAGTTAAATAAAGCAATTCTAATGATTCTTAATTTTAGGAATCTCTTAAATCCTTGGAGATTTTTGGTTGGAAACAAAATGATATCCTTGAACAAAGAGTCAGAAAACTTAAAAAATTTCCCAAAGTTTATTATAGGCAAATGTTCAAAGCATTTTTTTCCAGAAATCTTTAAAAAAAAAAAAAGCATGAAAATGGTTTAAAAAAAACAACAATTGAGTTATTTCCAACAAATCAGAGGAAAAAATATAAGTGAGTCAAGTACAGAAGGAAATTTGGAAACTTATATTATTAAAAGAATCTTCTAAAGGAGGCCACATCAATCTTTTTTCATTACATTTGCTATGGAGTTTCCTAAACCACAGCATGAGGAGGATGGGAGGAATGAGTTCTGATTTTGCAAATCTTAGGAAATATTATAATTCTCCAACACTGAAAGGACTCCTTATAATCAAGTTGTGATCAAATTATCCAACCTTCTCCCCAGAAAAAAAACTTACTGAGTTGCAACCCATGAGATGGCACGTCATGAGCTTAAAAGAACCAGTAAGGGAGTACAATGTTCAGCCTGGGCCCCAGGCACGCCAACTTTACATGTTTCACTTACAGTAAGAATAGAATAAACTTGCAATTAAGAATTCTCCACATATGGAAAACTTTTCAAAAAAGAATGTTGTCTTTCGACACGCTCTAAGAAGTTAATCAACCTATCAAAACAAATGTTGATTTAAATTCATGTTCACTGTTAAAAAGAATAATAACCAGTGCAAAGAGGATGATTTAAATAATAGTCCGTGCTATTCAAAACTGTAAGACTCAAATGCTAAGGGGAAAAAACGGAGACATGTTTCAAAATTTGCAAGCACTAAACTGGTTTCAATGAAACATTGCCTGTCACTTGAAATTAACATTATTAGTACCAATTGAATTGATTATATAAATCGGTGTGCATTTAATGCATATGCTTGGTTTGATCTCACTGCATAAGAGTTCCTACTTAGGGGGCAGGAGGGGCTGCTCAGCAGTAGAGCACTTACCTAGCATGTGCGAGGACCTAGGTTCAAGCCCTGCACCACAAACACAAGTAAGTTGGAAAAACAAAAACCACATGAAAAAATAAAAATAAATAAAATTGATTCTCTCTTTCTCACTCTCTCTTTAAAAAAAAATAGAGTTCATCCTTAGTAATAGGTTTATAGATATAAGTGCAAATCAATAATATTAGAAAATGCATTTTGAGAAACACTGAAGACCCTCGATTGTTTTCTTTTTTAACTTTAAAAAGCATGCGTCTATAACTGCATTCTGAAAAATTCTAAATGTTGTGCTAGTCCCCAGGGAGACAAAAATATGAAACATCTGCACAGAATTCAAGAGGGACATTCGAAGGGGGAGAGAGAGTCCATGTCAAATGCCGTGTGCAAAAACAAACAAGCAAAAAAAAAAAAATCAAACTCTACAAAAAGAAGGGACTAACATCTACCCTTTCAGTTTTGTAGCAACCAAATGAACAAAAGAATCTCCCCTGCCCCCGTTTTTTTTTTTTTTTAAGCTATTAACAAGTACACTGCAGGGTAACTTTCCCAATCATCTTCTGTTTTACTAGAAAACTAAAGTGAAAATTGCAATCCGTCTGCTGTAGAACACACCAGAGCATGATCTCAAACTGATTACAGACTTGTACAATTGTATCAGCATCGATTTATCAGGCAGAACCCTGCAGCATGCCAGTATGGTGCTGCTTCTTAAATGCAGCTCTCGCCTCCCGCATTTGATTCTTGGGCAATCCCATGAGAGCATCTGCAAGTAGCCTTTATGACAATCAGTTTGACGCCTGGAAACTTCAGCGATTTCTGCAAAACCAGGCAGGGGGTACACTGGGGTTCTTCACTGAGCTCAAGTGCTATTAAGGGTATAAAATCATCTAATGACTGCCTACATTTGTAAAATTTTATTTCTGATCTTCCAAAGACATCTCCTCAAAGCAAAAGTAACTTTACATCACATCCATAGAAGACTTTGCCTTAATTTTTCCATTACAAGAGAGGTACAGGAAATCAACTTTTTAGATCATAATAAAAGATTTGTAGAACAGAATGATAGGGTTTTGTAATACTATTTTGTATCTGTTGCTTAGGAGACATTTGATTCATTCATTCATAAAATACATTATTTACTGAGTTCCTACTATGTGCAAGGAAGTGTGGCTAGCCACGCAACATGGAAAAATGCACGGTAACTCTAACTTCAACAAAACACATTACAGAAAAGTCCTAAAGACCCAGATGAGGTGCTTTTCTATTTTCTGAAATCTCTTGCTGATTTCTAAGTAGATAGGTTAAAAGACGCACAGGCTTCATCAAGTTTAGCTTGACAACAGTGGTGACTGAGGCTGCCACCGTGAAGCTTTGCTGGCTCAGTGGAGACCATCAGAAGCACTTCTTTCCTTTGCCCTTTACACTGGCTAAGTGACAGAGCTTCCCTGTGCAGCACACAGTCCGGGCCTCTCTGAAGCCCCACAAATATCATTCAAGAGCAAACTCTGTCTCCCAACTTGACTACATGGAAATTGGTTTTGTAAAACAGAAGCCTTTTTGTTCCGATTCCTTTCGATTCCTATGGTGTAACTTTCTTTACAGAGTTCATAGACTAGGGGTGGATTTTGAATTTCATACACATATACAAAAGCTTCATTACCACTTGCATTTGTGTATGGCTAACAAAAATTAGCAGGAGCTACTTCAAATCATTACAGCCAAAAAATGCAATCAAACGAAGGTGAAGAAAGCCTGTTTCTTAAGCCCATTTAGTATAGATTAAAGATAATTATAATAGGATATTCTAGCCTATAAAGAATAATTATGCTTTCTTCTTTCAGAGTTCAAAGAAGTGGATATGATCATTGTTTAATTTTGAAGTTCTTTAAATTTGTGGGTATTGGGATGCTAGTGCATTGTACACACATTTCTTAAAAATAAGTCTGAGCTGTACATGTTCATTCTAATTTGAATTGAAACAGAAATTCAAATTAGAAATTTGAAACAAATTTCTGAATGTAAAAGAAGGGGTACAGAAAAACTCAATGTGTATCAAATTTTCTACAACTGGAAGGATCAAAGAAATTGTTATCTACTGAGTGGGTGGTTCGCCACCTTAACCGCTTATCTCACAACCCACAGACTTTGGAAAAGGTTGCTCTCCCCTCTTCCGCCCTCTGGGTACTAACCCCATGTCCTCATGGCTCAGATTTCTTGGTTCCTTTGCCTCCTCACCCACATGCCAGGATGCATGACATTGAGAGAGAAAGAGAAGTCACCACCATGCCTGTGGGAATGATGGGGCAGAGAAGCAGTGGGCACCCCACCTCCTCTTAGCTGTCCCAGGTCTCAGACACTGAATCACTATTCCAACATGTCTAAGCCCTAGTCCCTGCCTCAGCTTTGGTCTTTGACCCAACAGGCACAGACCCATGCAGAACCTCTCCCAGTGTCAGAGCTGAAGAATTTGGAGCTATGTTCCAGCTCCCCATGCTGGGAAGGAGGAGACTGGCATTTGTGACCATGAGCTTGTGTCTTTGTACTTAGCTCCTATCCATGAGCGGATACCCTGTGTTATAATGTGCTTGGAATTTGTAATCTCTTTCTCCTCTGCCCTATTCCAACAAGTTTGTTCCTTCTTTCCTTCTGTCCTTCCTTCCTTCCTTCTCTCTTTCGAGAGTGAGAGTAGAGAGATAGAAAGTGAAAGATAATTTTTTTTCATCTACTTAGTTGTGTACGTGATGCTGGGGTTTGAACCTGGGTCCTTGTGCATGCCAGCCAGGCACTGTACCACTGAGCCACCCAGGCACTGTACCGCTGAGCCACCGCTCCAGCCCCTTTGTCAGTTTCTTTTGCTGTGAATGACAAAGAAAAGAATGTACGGAGGATCCAGCTAATAGTAAGTAAATCTGACCTTTAAATGTTAGAAAGATAAACTGGCCAAGTTGAATGGAAAAGTGGCCAGAGATAATGGTAACTCACTGGCATCACTAAGTAGGTATTCTGGATTGGAACTACATTCTTAACTTCCTATCTCTTTGTAGGCCAGCAACAGGTCCAGGCCAGATCTATCCAGGATGCTGAATGGGCACACACATGTTTAGTACTAAACCTACCCACAGTTTTTCATTTTCCTAGATCTCGAAAGTTATGCTGATGGCTAGGGGAATAGCACACATGAGCATCTGCCAAGCTCAGCACATTAGCATTTGTTCCAGTTGACTCACACAACTCTCAATGAGAGGTATGCACAGGGCTTTCTAGTCCAACGCACTATGATTGCTTTTCATTATTAAAATAATAAGCAACATGCAATAGCTATACGCATTAAAGGTATTTAAAAACATAAACTTTGACTTATGTGTATGTCCTATGAAAGCGCCATCACAATCCAGACAGTATATACATCATCCCCCAAAGATTCCTCAGGCCTCTTTGCCCTGCACATCAAAATTTTGAACATTATTTTAATGGAAGAAACATCAGCTTCATTCTCCAAGAGGCCCCACATCATTCATGACCTTCCATCGTAAGCTCTTTGAGGAAGACCTTAAGTTTCTAATTATCTAAGGCACAAAATGATTTCACTTTATTCTCTCGAAAAGGGGAGTTTGTATGTGTATTTTCACAAACATGGACACACATCTTCACAATATATTCTTCACAATACAGCTTAATGTCTTATGCACTAGGAGTAGCTGTTTCTTTAAAAGCTAAGCCAGCCAGGCACCATGGCCCATGCCTGTAATCCCAGTGGCTCAGAGGCTAAGGCAGGAGGATCACAAGATCAAAGCCACCCTCAGCAATTTAGCGCGGTCCTAATCAACTTAGTAAGTCCATGTCTGAAAATAAATAAAAAGAGTGGGGATGGAGATGTAACTCAGCGGTTAAGTACCCCTGGGTTCAATCCCTGATCTGGTTAAAAAAAAGAAGAAGAAGAAGAAGAAGAAGGTTAGCCAGCTAGGCACAGTGGCACAGTGGCACATGGCTCATATCTATAATCCCAAAGGCTCTGGAGTTTGAGATGGGAGGATTTCAAGTTCAAGTTCAAGTTCAAGGCCAGCCTCAGCAACTTAGCAAGGCCTTAAGCAATTTAGTAAGACCATATCATATAATAATAATAATAATAATAATAAATAAAAGGCAATGGGTAGGCTGGAGATGTGGCCCAGTGGTAAGGTACCCCTATGTTATTTCTGTAAGTACAAAAAAAAAATAACGAAAAATAAAGAAAATCTAAAAGCTATACCAAACTATTAACTAAATGGAGTTTTGGGGAAATTTTTCTTTTCATTGAACTGTGCCTTCTTTTCAACATATGGAACCAACCTTTCTAGTACATTTTAGTTTCAGAGTTTGAAACTCTATTAGTAGAATTCCAAATAGCTGTTCAGATTGTTATGTAAAGGAGTCAACCGCATGGGGTTGGAAGGACACAAGCAGGGTCTTAATAATTAGCTCCCGTCACTCTTGCTGTGTGGAAATTGACTGATAACGCTCTCGCCAGGGCATTGGACCCTGTGGACTGAGAGAGTGGAGGCTACAACACGTGCAGTTCCTGGACTCCACGTGAAAGCCAGGTTCCCTTGGAGATTCTAAAAATTCAAGCAAACCTTCCACAAACAACTGTTTTCCGAGTTGTATCTTTTTGCAAACCATGCAACTATGATTTAATCGAAGTTTCCATCTTCCCACACTGCTAAGAGTGATTCTTCCCCTGCATAACAGATAACATGACCTTGGCTGATAGATAAGACTGTTTGCTGGGAAGATGACACTGTGGCGCATGTCAGAAGCCATGGACTTTATGGAAAGAACTTACCTTGCCACAGGCAACTGGAAGACATCCATCGATCAATCAGCACTTGCTGAGATCAGATGTAGCCACCTTTCCTTTACTATGCAGTTGCCAGATTGATAAAATAAACAGTTTGAGCCTGAAATGAGCTATTTTCTATTACCACTGTATGCAAAGGCCCCCTCGATACAGTAGCATTTATTTATTTGCCCCATGAATATATATAGAATTTGTCCTGCATGTATGGCATTGTGGACACATAAACGTATGGCATTCATATTTATGAATTCATGGGTCTGACATCATGGCAGAAATGCACATGGCTCTCAGAGGACTTTTAACTGTGATGATGACGGAAGAAGAGAAGACAGGCAGGAAGTCTGGTGGATAGTCCTTTTAGACTCGAGGAAATTTGGGATGTGGTAGGCAAGGTTTCCATTTTAATTAACCTCTTTCCTTATGCAACCTGCTCAGACTCGCTTATGACACCTGTCACTTGTCTTTGCACGTGTTTGTCTCCTTGTCTCTGCTGAACTAGACTGGAAGCCCTTTGGGGCCATGGATGAACTTACCTTTTGTATTTTGGTTTTAGCATGCAATAGATGCTCCTACTGTTGCTGACTGAATGAACAGAGTGAAAATTACATCACCTTCAGTGCATGAGTTTGAGGTGAGTCTGGTAGAGAAGATGGGAAGATTTCAAGTTCAAATTCAAGGTCACCCTCAGCAACTTAGCAAGGGCTTCACTAATCAACTGGTAGGTTAAGAGTATCCTACTGTCCTCTCCTGGGAGACGGTTTTGTGTAACTTGCTACCTTTGAAACTTACTATTAAAGGAAAAAACCCCTTATTTTTGCTTACAAAACAAACATAGCTTCATTGTATGCAGTTATGCAAAAATACAGAAAATCAGGGCTGGAGTGGTGGCTCGGCAGTTATGGCGCTTGCCCAGCATGTGCAAGTCAAACCACAGCACCCATGAGTGTCAGAGCAACGAAAGCCATGTGTGGAAAGTTCAATAAAAATTGATTCTCTCTGTCTCTCTCTCTCTGTCTCTGTCCTTCTCTCTTTGAAAAAAATACAGAAAATCATAAAAATAATCATATATTATAATACTTTGTACAAAATAATCATCACTTAGACGTTTGCCAGTTTGTATGTGAAATTACGTAAATATTCTAAATATACTTAATACTGTATACTCAATACATATTATGATTACATGTAGTATTATTAACACCACTTTAAAATTTTTATTGTGCATATCTGAGGTTTATAACATGACATTATGGGATATATCCAGAGAGTAAAATGGTTGCTATAGTGAAACAGATTACCCCATCTGTCATCTCACAGTTACTTTCCTGTATATGTGTGAAACAAGAGCAACTAAAATCTACTTATTTAACACAAATCCCTAATACAGTGCAATTTTATTAACACAGTCCTCATGCTGTACATTAGATCCCCAGATTTGTAAATCTGCTACTTAGCATCCTTTGACCTACATCTCCCCGTTTCCTCCTCCCAGGCCATATCTGGTAACTACAGTCTTATTTTCTATACCTGTAGATTTGATCTCTTTTTAATAAATTTCACATCTATATGATATTGTACACTATTTTCTCTTTTTGTCTGATTTATTTCATACATATATACACAAATACCTCTATGTAAGTGCCTATACACAGAGATGCTTAATCAAAATTTTGATCTAGTTATTTGATCCTCCTTTTAATATCTTTTTATTAGAGTAGTTCTGTAAATAAGAGTTGCACATTAAGATTAAATTCCACAGGAGCTTTTTCATTTTTAATCCACTATTAAAGTACACTAATTTTTCATCATATTTTTCAGATTGAGATGAAAGTCAGATAGAATGCTCTGCCACGTGGGATAAATCATGGGACACTGATCCAGGGCAGTCAGCCCCTACCTGACTCCTGGGAGGGGCCCATTCCACCAGGATGGCAATCCTACCATCATACATTGGGCATTTTCAGTAAATACCACAGACCAAAGTCCCTGATCCCTAGTAGACACAGACCACTACTAGCAAGAAATAGGTAGCTTAGGAAAGCTCCAGAGTGCTCTACTGAAAGAAGCAGTTATTAGGCAAACAAAATATTAGATCATTCCATGTTCCACCCCCACCATCAAAAGCCAAAAGCTGCTGTGCCTTTTGCTGCCCCAAGCCCTTTCCAGACAGCTTTCCTGTCATCCCTGCAACACCCAAGCTCAAAGCCCATAGGATTATAATGAAGCTCAAAAATTCCCACCGCCTAGTGATGTCCCAGAGCAATTGTGCACCCACATGTGAAAGCTGGTGCTGGTACCGCACTGCTGGTTGTACACAAGCATGGCGCGTGCACCTGTGTGGAGCATAACACTTGATAATGATGACAGAGGACTGTGTTACTGGTTGACCTATTCATCACACCATTCTTGTGTTATTTTATAGCGTACTCCTTCTACTCTTCCAAAAACCACCAAAATCCATGATAAGACAGCCTGCTACGCTGACATCAGCCTCCTACATCTTGGGTCTACCACATCTCTTGATGGCATCAAGAGGCCACATCCAAGCTTGAGCCCGGGAGTGAAAGGCCAGCCTGGAGAGCATGAAAGTAATCAAAAATAATAAATCAAAAAGTAAATAATAAGTCAAAAGAGGCCCCATCAAGTGACTGACATTTGCCATCTAGGTTTAAGTACTCCCTGTTTCCATGTGGAAACGCTAGTGAAGAATTTCCCAGAATGTGTCATTAAGCGACACAATGTATGTCCCTTTAATACCATACCGTGGACACTTGTATACACCTGTTAGCATTTACACCTTTTTCTCATGCTGCAACAATAGAGTCTCTCAAGAGTTATGTCATCACATTTATTTATACATTCCGATTGTCCAGCACAGAGCCCAGCAGACGGTAGGCACAATTTATGTTTGTCAGTTGAGTGAGTGGCTAAGATCCGGAAGCAAGGGTGAGCTGTGGAAGCTGTGGAAAGATGGAAGTACACGGGGCAGCCCTACTACGTGATCGGTTTTACTGAGGTCTAAGAATGATCACTCTCCAACCCTGGCTCCACTGCCTCACTTGGAGTGCAGACACTCCAAATCAATCCTCTTAGCGTTCTTCTAACTCAGTCGCGGTCACTGGAGTTGGCCTAGTGGATGGGCTTCCAGCCCTGGAGATCTCTTTTGATGCGAAGGCTGGAAGCTGTTCAGAACCTCTGCTCAGGTGTTAGGCAGGTCCTTAGCAGAGGATCCTTCACTCAGGTTCCTTTTTTTTTTTTTTTAGCTACTGTGGATCAAATCCAGGGCCCCGCACATGCTAGGTATATGCTCCATCACAGATCAACAGCTCCAGCCCAGACCTCATTCCTTCCACTATTTTTCCCATTTCCCTTTGAATACTGAAAACTTGGGGCAACTGTTTAAGTCTTCCTTTTTTGCCGACTACTTCTCCCTCTGGCCTACTCACTACTAAACATTGATATTTTCAGAGCAAGGTTTATCAGAAAAAGAGGCCAAAGAAAATTTGCATAGCAAAGGTACACAAATCATTTTAGGCATGCAAATTATTGTTTTTAGAAAAATAAAAGGCTGTAAATATTTTGAGAAGTGGGCCCCTAGTGCCTCTTAAGTATTCTAAACTACACTGTGTGCTTCATAATTATGTAATATATAGAATACCAGCTGCTTTGAATGGTGCTCTGGAGGTTTGGATGATACCGGAAAGCTCTCCTCCCCCAGTGAGAGCCATAATCAAGCAAGCATACTGTGAAGCCAGATCCAATTGACGGTGACTTGGTGGATTTTAACATGCTTTAAAACAGATGTTAAGTCTGTATGGTGCGGCTACAGAGGAACATATTTTTGCCTGAAAATATAGAGTCTTGCAAAGTTGCATACCTGTAAAGTATATTAATATTTATCATCTCATTAACATCTGTCTAAAGGAATACATAGATTGCATTGGAGTATGTGAATATATTTATATATTACATATTTAAATATTTATATCTTTGCATTCAAACACACATATACATTAAGTTAAAAGACAAAACCTTAGATGTTTCTTTCAACTATGACAAAGAATAGAGACACATTTGAACTTCCAGAGAAAAAGAAAAAAAGCATACTAATGCTTTTCACTGGGCCTTATGCCTGACACAACTGTAGGCATCTTTTTGAAGACTTTATAAAATGTTAGGTTAATTATTCGTAGTCTGAAAAGTCCCCCTCCCCTCTAGATGTATAGACCCTGATTGAGGAAGCAAAGTGGACACTTAACCTATTCTTCTAGGAGTTCACACATGTCCAATCTCAATGAAAAATAAAAAGATATTTAAGGGCTGGAAATGTGGCTCAGTGGTCGAGTGCTTCCCTCATATGCATGAAGCTCTGGGTTCAATCTTCTGTATCACACACACACACACACACACACACATAAAAAGGCATTTAAGGAAATGAC
>PVKS010003274.1:29140-89167 GCA_004027875.1 Aplodontia rufa | reverse complement strand
CTGGCCCCGCAGGCTGGGGTGAAAGAAAGTCTATTGTTACTTTAGGAAGAGAATATGGACTTTATTCTAGAAAATCAGTGGAGCAAGTCATCAGAGCTTAATTTGGCTAACACTGCCTCAAGACACGGGCATGGGAGTCACACACGCCAGCTGAGTAACTTGCGAAGTCTGTGACCTTGAGCACGTTTCTTGACCTTGCTGTACCTCTGTTTTTTCATCAGTCAAAGGGCAACAGTGCTTATCTTGAAGATAAATCTCCTTATACAGTGCTTTCATTTTATGGGGGTTGGGGACACTCCCACAAATCTGCAATTCTTTATTGCAATCTTCTAACTCAGTACCCACAAAATACTTTCAGTAATCCACCAGCCTATAGATCTAGATGTAAACTATTTGTAATTTCAATTCTACCAAGTTTGAACAGAACAAATATCCTTATAAGGCTGTGACGGAGATCTTGGAGAAGTAAATAATTTGCAGAAAGAGAATTTACAGAGAACCTGAACTGAAGCCCTTTCTATGCCTCTACTCTTATAAATCTCTATGTCCCTTCTTCCCTGTGCACCTGTGTCTCAGGTAAACTCCACATCTTGATTCAACACAAACAGAAAATGTGACAATTAAAAAAAAAACTACAAAAGACAAAGTGTGCTTGTCCACTGTCTTAGTGATGTTACTCTTATAGTGAATCATTACAAATTTTCAATGGTGCTTATATAATAACAATATTGCAAATTGATCTTTGTTCTATTGTCATTGTCAATTACCAGTGGTATAAAGACAATCACATTAATAGGTAACGAGAGGCCAATATTGACATCCCAACATTAATGAGGAACTAGATTGAGGGAAGATTATTTTTTAGTTCCTCATTAAACAAATAGTTAGCTAGTGCATGTCTTATGCCAGGCTGACCCTAGAGTGGCTATCTCTTCCTCTTCACAGAGAACCTTCAAGAAGACATTATCTGTGCCAAAGAAGCACTGATCCTCATTGGCCATCCCACCTGCAAATATGCTTTATTTTGTTTAGATGGTGTTTTAAAAAAGATGATCCAATGGTTTAAAACATGGAGATTACACATTTAAATGAAAACAACACTAGATTATCCGTTTCTTTCAAAAAATGCAAACTGCTGGCAGCACTGGGCTCATGATTGCAGATGGCGGCCATCAATCAGGACTGACACAGGATCCAGACCCTCCTGCTCATAAACCCTTCCCTATGCTCATAGCATGCTCACAGGGACAAACACTCTTTCCAGCTCATGTATGCCCATGCATGCACACTCACACACACTCACTTGGTGACTTGGGAGTCACCAAGGTCAGCGTTTGAACTGGTTTTGTGCTGCACATAACCTCTGTGGGCCTTTCCTCCAGTCTATTCTCTGCTTACCACAGTACTTCCTACTCCATCATATAACAGGACAAATTTTTTTTTCAAAGAAAAATATTCTGTCAAGTCACCTGATGAGTCCATACCGCCCTCCTCATCCTTTCTGAAATATCTGCACCCTGAACCAGCTCTGCTTTCTGGGATCACCCTCTATCCTGGACTTCTCGAACTTTCCTTTGGTGCCCAACCTCCCTTTCGCCCTCCTGATTTCTCAGGCCAGTTGTGTGTTGCTTGTTGTCCTTCTCATCTCTTCATGGGAATGACATCCCTTCATTTTTCTCCAGTTCCTACTCTCATATCAGCTTACATATTTTCTTATTTCCAACTCCAGATCTCTGCCCCGAAAAGGAGATCTACACATTGTGCACCCCCAATGAGATGGTACCTCTAACTCAAGATGTCAAAAGTAACCTCATTAGCACCCCTTATGGTTTCTAGCTGAGTTTTCTGGATCATCATTGCTACAAAATCCCCCTGTTCCTTATTCTCAGTATCTAAAACTCACAACTCCCTTTTCCACCTCCAAAGGAGTTAGTCCATTCCACCATCCAAATAACCTCTGTCCCTTCCCCTGTTACTCCCACAGCTGCAAGCACCCTCATCCCTGTGAGCTCCAGTGCAGCTGCCTTTATTTAAATGCTTTTTATTGGTGCATTTATAGTGTGATTCATTGTGACCTACTGGTACAAGCACATGACAATCTGATCAATACAAATGTCTTTTCATTGTGTCTCCAGGAACCATTCTTACCTACACAAGTCCATCCTACTTCTCAACTGCAGACATGTCTTCCTAAAGCACTATGGCGTTCCACTCAAAAGCTAGCAGGGTCCCACACTGCCTAAGGGAAGTACCAAGTCCCGAGCCTGAGGCTGGTGCAGCGATGTGCCCCCCAAACCTACCTTTCCACCTTTCCTTCTCCCGTTTTCCCGTGCTTTCCTTCACTATATATGTACTTATTATTTCTCCCATTAGGAATGAATTTCCCCACATTGTCAGATGTTTGTGTCACCGATCCTTCAGGCTTTAGTTAAAATATTACTAAATACCTCATATACCCAAATGAAAATAATCTCTCATTCCATGATCACTCTGTTACTATATAACATTTATTAAGCACCTACTAGATGCCAGACATTGTACTCTCAACAGTCCCATAAGTTGACATTATTCTCCCAGTATTACAGATGTGAAAGCAGGTTTAGAGAAGAGAAATATTGTGCCCCACGTTGTGTAGCAAGCAGCATAGAGCACATTATCATTTCCCCGTTTAGGGCATTCTTGTGTGATGGCTCTGTACTTCAAAGTTTTGAACGATCTCCTCTTCTCGGAGCAGATGCTGGCTCATTGAGGTCAAGGAGATGTTTTTATAAACACAATGTGTTGTATGCACAATACCTAGCACTGGGTATTCATCCAGAGAAAGCTTCTGAATTCACAAATGGTATTAATTAACCTCTTTGTGCCACAGTTCTTTGTATGATGGGGACAATGACAAGGCATTTCCTGTGGCTCTGTTTTCAGGATTAACTGAGTGAATCTAGCAGTGTGCTCAGCACAGTGCCTGCTCAGTTACCTGAACAGCAATTATGCTAACGCTATCATGCTAGCCTTAAGCAGAGGACCACTTCAGCCCTGGGCCTCATTCCTCCCCTGGCTTTTCTCCCACCTCCACTGACTGCCTCAGTTTCCCCTGAAGGTGACTCAGAATCATCTCTTCCCCAGGGGATCCTGAGGACCATCTCTCTAACATGCTACCTACCCCGTGGGGCAGGGCTACAACAGTGCTTCTGGGTCACTGACTCCTGAACACCATTTTGGACTAAAAAGACTAAAAAGACCAGTATGGTTTCAGCAGCCTTTCTGAAAGAAATATCATATACCTTTTTGTTTTCTTAAAAGAGAGAATCAATTTTATTTAGATTTTATGTCCCTTTTTGTTTTTCCAACACTTAGTTTGTATGTGGTGCTGGGGTTCGAACCCAGGTCCTCACATATGCCAAGCAAGCACTCTAACATTGAGCCACCACTCCAGCCCCTTATATACCTTTAATACAATCAGATTCATGGAATCCTCAGAATAATATGCTATGAGAAAGGAATGGTAAAAGTACTGATACTCAGTCTCTGAAATTTATAGGAAAACATCTACATGATAAAAGTTTATTATGTCATTATAAATAATAGAGGAAATTAATAATTACTTTTAAATTATCTTAACAATAAAAGCTCTTCAGAAAATTATATTCTATAATAGCTGTTTAAATATATATGTATAAATACATAAACATACATGGAGAGAGATATAGATATTCAGAAATCCAAAAATTGGTTATAGTCATCCCTTCATATCTGTAGGCTCTGCATCCATGGATTCAATCAACTATGGGTCAAAAATAGTCACAAAAATTGCATTTGGACTGAACATGTACAAACTGCTTTCTTGCTATCATTTCCTAAATCATACAGAAGAACAAAGACTTGATATTTACATTGCATAGGGTATAAGTAATTCAGAAGTAAACTAAAGCATACAGGACGATTGTATGGAAAATCCTACACAATTCCATATAAGGGACTAGAGCATTGATTTGATTTTGGTATCAGTGGGGGTCCTGGAACCAATCCCCTGCAGATACCAAGGGATAGCTGCATACACCAGAGCCACTAGTTTGAATTTTTCATTTAGTCAATCAATTGATGTTTTCAAACAAATGCTGGAGGTAGCCACTTCTAGGACCTGGGATACAAAGACGTGTGGTTCTGAGTAGGGAGGGAAGAGAGTTTGCCTCCAGGGACACTGGCAATGTCTGAAGACCTTTTTAGTTATCCTTCCTGGAGATCGGGGAGCAATGCTACCGACCTCCAGTTAGCAGAGGTCAGAGATTCAGCTGAACAGTATAACACACTGGACGGCCCCCATGATGAATAATCCAGCTCCAAATGTCCAGAGTGCCCAGTAAGCCTGAGACAGACTCAGGGTGTTGACCTGAATCCACAGTAATGGTGAAATCAACACCTATGCAGCACAGGTCAGTAGGGAAATGAAGAACATCACTCCCAATAATTCTCTGAATGTCTTACATATGTGCATTTTCTGCTTTTATTCTTTAAAAAGAAAATAACCTGAAATATTATTTCCCTTTAATTTTCTAAGTGGCATCAGCTTTGGAAACCCCATTTCAGTGAATGTCTATGATTTCATGGTAGAGCACACTGGGTTCTCTGTGCAGTGTCATTTAAGATTGGGAGTGTGGGGATGTCCACACCCAGGCTCCAGCAGCTGGAAATCTGCAATCTGCCCCAGACCTGACTTTCTGGATGAGACCTAGATGTCCACCTGAAGGAGAAGCACTGAGATTTTTAGACTATGGAAAGAAACATCATCGACTTCAGAGAAATGAATGATGAAGGAAATAATGAATACAGAAAAGGCAAAAAGAGAACCCTGTTTTGACAAATGGCATAAAAGATAAACACAAGTCTCCAGGACAGATCAGTGATTAATAAATGCCCGCTTTAGTAGAAGATGTTAAATTCTATTTTTCTTTTGCCATAACTCACTATACATGCAATCTAAGCTCCATTAAATTCAATCCTAACATCATAAATGTCACTGCCATGCATTTGCAAATATCAAACAAAATTGTTTGGTGGAGGAATTCTTATCTTCTTTCAAAAGAACTGCTTAAGATGAGTACACTGGACTTTGGTTTAGACCCCATATATTCTAAAAGGAAACCTGTTACTCTGCCTCCACTACCATCTGTATGTCGGTATTCTCCACTGCTCTGTCCTAGGCTACTGACTCAAGCAGGGCTTCTTCAAACCAAGAGATGAATGGGTTCAAATACAGCCACCAAAACAGCATTAAAAGAACTGCTATGACTTCATATATTTTATATTCAATTCACTTTTTTTTTAAAGAGGGAGAGGGACAGTGAGAGAGAGAGAGAGAAAGAGAGAATCAATTTTATTTTGTTTTTCATGTGGCTTTCATTGCTCCAATAGTTGTGTATGTGGTGCTGGGGTTCGAACCCACATCCTTGCGCATGCCAGGAAAGTGCCATAACCACTGAGCCACCACTCCAGCCCTTTAAATTCACTTTTTTTTAACTGAGAAAGTAGAACACCTGAAATTTGGTTTAAACCACACTTTCAACAAGTCATTTCCTAACAGTCCCAATCCTAGTGATCTAAATTGCATAATTCCTTGGATTATGCCCATATGGATTTAGTGACATGAAAAGTTAAGAAAAATTAAGATTCAGTAACCTAGATATGTGGAGAGCACAGGACTCAACTGACTCATGTCCCTGAGTGGTTGCCTGTAGGTGAGGCCTGACACTTCCCATGGAACAGGTCTGGGGTCCCCACTGTTGTACCACAGGATGATGCAAACCGTGTCACTGGCCTGTCCTTTGAGGCCTCTCAAGAAAAAAATGCCTCTTATTTCAGAAAGCATACAGGATAGCTATGGGAAAAACAAGAATCAGATTTTTATGTCTGTTTTCCTGTTTATCTGTATTTCATTAAAATGACAGAACATTATAATTAAGTACAGTCATGCAATGCTTAACAATGTTGATAGGTGCTGGGAAATGTGCTTGTCCATCAGGCCAGGTGCTATGTAAACATCATAGTGTGCTTACACAAACTCAGATGGAACCGCCGACCCTACTCCTAGGCTAAGTGGCATAATCTGCTGCTGAACTAACAGTATATATGCTACTGTACGGAATACTGTAGGCACCTGTAACACATGCTGAAGTATTTATATATCTCAAAATAGAAAACATACAGTAAGAATTCAAGGCAATAGGAGTTTTTCAATTCCATTAAATATTAATCTTTTGAGGGCTGGAGAGGTGGCTCAGTGGTAGAGCGCTTGCCTGGTTTGCGTGAGGACCCGGGTTTGATACCCAGCACCACATACAACTAAGTGGAGGAAAAACAAAAACCAGATAAAAAAATATTTTTTTAAAAAATTATCTCTTTCTCTCTCTCTCTCTCTTTAAAAAAAATTAATCTCTTGAGACCACTGTCATATATGGGGTCCATCACTGACAGAAATGTCATTATGCAGTGCATGGCTATACTATCTAACAGAAGCCACATGTCTCTGGTGTTAAGCTAAGTGTTTTATTGAAGAAAGTCAATAGACTAAGTTCTCTAGTCTAATGACGTAGAGGTAGCTTAGACAGCCATCCCCTTATGCAAATACATGTACACCTCTAAGAAAGGTTAGATGAAGAAACATAAATAAAATACTGGAATTTTTCTAAATATGGGATACACACCATTGGCTAAGGTTGTAGCCCTCAACAGCTCACCCAGAAGAAAGATAGATAATCTAATCTTCACCCTCATATTCAGTATAGAATGTCTGATATGAGGATGGAGCAAATTATCCAGTCGTTAATGCAATACTATAGAATGAAAAGAGCAAAGATCATTTTAGCAAAATGGAATACTATGTACCTGAATTCTGAAATGAAGTGCTTGCATCCTGTGACTCTTGCCCTCCTCATTTAAAAGTCCCTCTCTGGGTTGGAGTGGTGGCTCAGTGGTTATGTGCATGCATGAGTACATGGGTTCAAACCCCAGCACCTGTACACAATGAAGTGTTTGAGCAATGAAAGCCACATGAAAAACTAGATAAAATTGATTCTTTCTCTCTCTCAAAGTCCCTCTCTCTTTAAAAAATAAATAAAAAATAAATAAATAAATAAAAGTCCCTGTCTGAATTAGTTAGCATGGGTTGTCATAACAGGACCTCAATTCTAAGGCCAATCACCTCCCAAAAGCCTCATCTCCAAACGTCAACACACTGAGGGTGAGGATGTCAACATGTGAATTTTGGGGAGTTAGAATTCAGTACACAGCACTCTCAACATTGCTGGGAAGACTGCACAGGTGCTTGGCTGGGAAGGACCTTAAGAACTGGCCCAGGCAGGAGGTACAAGAAACACTCAGAGCCAGGACATGTGGGGAAAGGACAATGGGCCCGAAGACAACCTGCAAGCAGGACCTAGTTAAGTGATGTACACACCATGCAAACATTTAAAACAATGAAACACGCACACATAGAGGTCAAAGTGCTCAGGAAGGCTCAGTTCCAGCAAGCAGGCAGGAGCTGGTCCCAAAAATCAAAATGAGTCAAAACAGACACCAGGCACCAACACCAAGCTGTTGCAGCTGAGGGAACTGATACCTCTGTTAATATTCTCACTTTAACAGGCACCAAGGACAGGGTTTGAGGTTGTGAATAGAAATGGCAGCAAATGCATTAAAAGTTTTCTCATTAATAAACGGGGGGTGGCAGTGTCCATCCCTGTAGGGGTGTGTCTGTCGGTGACCCTAAGTGCTACTCTAACCACATGGGCTATTAATCTTGCAAAAAGTTGTCTCACTGGTAAATAAATAAATAAATAAAAATACCCCACCAATTCGCCCACCAGCAGACTGAGGGTTCTGGAAGAACCAGTGTGTAGGCACCGTGGCTCTGACTGTCTCCTTGTGGACCTGGCTCCATACCTGGCACTCCCTGTGGGTCTTCCTGGTTCCTCCCCTTGACGGAAGATGGCTTCCTGCTGGCCTTGGTGCCCAGGAGAGCTCTGATGCAGCAGATGAGGATGCTGCAAGGGCCTCACAGCCTTCTCTTTCCCTTGTAAACATCAGAACTGTAGTGGCCTTGCTCCTCTTTCTCTTCCTTCCAGCCATGTTGTCATTCAATCTCGGGTCAGTGAATTGAGAGCCACTCCCCAGCATGTCCTTTACATTTTGTTCTACTTGCACTGTACCTGGTAAGAAATCCCTGAAAGTTTCTGTATCTCAGTCAGTACCCTTCCTTCTTTCTGACGCTCGGCAGCTTTTACTGCGTCTCCCTCTCCCAAGTTTTCCTCTGTGTATCTGCAGAGATCTCCAGGAGCTAACTCAGAGCTGGGAACACAATTCAATATTCTATCCACAAAGAACTGAGTTCAAGACTTTTCCTGTTTCCTCTACAATATTCTCATTTCTATTGGCCAAATTTCCCTATAGAAGGTCTGTTCAAGTTAATTGATCTCATTTCAATAAAGGAAGTTGGATTCCCATTACTACCAGATACCATCATAAACAGAAGTGATAATGTTAGCTGCAGGATGGATGTCACTGAGAAAGACCCACACTGAGAATAGGATATCCAGTCCTACACATGGGAATTCAGAAGCTGCCACTGTTCATAGCTGATGCTTGTTAGTGATATTACCAAAAGAACAAGAAAATTCCTCTTAACACATATCATACGAGTAGACCCTAAGGATGGTCCTCTGATACAGTGACTGGAAACTGTTAAACTGTCTCGCAACTGACTCTCCTTTGGGAAGGAAAATCCATTTGAAGGGGATAAGGAGAGATTACCATGAGTATGATTAAATTGCACAAAGGTCTGTGTTTTAGCACCTTTAAGATTGCAAGTATTTTATTTAATTTCAATGCTCACTCATGGAAGGACAATTTTAACTTACCATAGGTAGTTACTGAGTACATCTTTTTAATCTCAGCTTCTTGTTTATAACAATTCTTTCTTTTTTATTTCACTCTAATCAAATATTCCATTCAAGGTCTAGAATTTTATAGAGACATAACAGAAGTTATTTATATGCTGGGAGCAATCCGTTTTCTGCACAGCTGGCAAAGCAGCTTAATATCTCAGCCAATCATTTTAAGCCCTAAAAAATTCAACAGTCTACAGTGTGGCTAAGGAGTAGCCTCATAATGTTGCTCAGCCTAAGAAGCAATATACCCCCTGCCTTTTTCTCTCTTTTAGATTTTTGAGTCTTTTGGTTGAGCTTTGAACCATTTAATTACTATCTGGCAGATAATTTACAGCCAGAGGTCAGAATGAGGCAGAGGAACTTGGATGCTAGATTAGCAGCAAGACATTCATTTAATAAACAAGCGGTTATCAGGAACCCTCTCGAATGTGAGCCCTGGGGAAAACAAAGGAAGGCAGTCTTTGTTCTGGAGGAGGTCAGATGACATGATGGAGACATGCGACCATGGCTGAACAGATCCATGGGTCACGCTTCAGCCCCAGGAAGCCAGGCTAACTCCCCTAGGAAGTTGCACTTGAGTGGGGATTTGAATGAAGAAGAGTCTGCAAGGCCAGGAGGAACAGGAGCTTTGGAGGGAATAAAAGGATGGTGGTATCCAAGAATGCAGGGACACGGGCTGTGGGTGGAAGGCAGGTGTTGGGGCTAAGTCTGAAGATGGGTGTGGGTCCAAAAACCCGCTCTAGAGAGAGGCAGTGTGTGCAGTGGGTCAGCATCTGGGGTCTAGAGCCGGACATGACAGGTCCAAGTCCTGACTTTGGTACTTCCTTGCTAAGTGACTGTGAAGCAGTTGCTTAACAAATCTGTTAACTGCCTCGTCCACACGCTGAAGGTGAGAAACCACCTCATTTCAGGGGTTGTAACAAAGATTGTACAGGATTACTAACAAACCTGCTGTCTAGTACATCTGAAGACTGCCTTCATTTTAAACGTCATTGCATACCACGAGGCACAGGCACATGGACAGTGGGAAGCACAGAAGGTTTTCAACCGGGTAGGAGAAACATAATTTTAGAAAAATGAAGCCTTAGCTTGAAGGAACACAGATGAAAGAAGTGATCAGAGCAGGCACACTGGATAGGAGACTAACGTAGTGTCCCAGTAGGGAATGATGATGGACAACAGATAGGGCAGAGGCGAAGGAACGCTGTAGGACAGGTTTTGCAAGTAGAGTAATAGGGACCTTCTAAGTGACTGGTTACAGAGAAGCAAATACAAAGACACACACATACAGATAGATGATAGACAGACATAGATACATGCATATATGCAGCAAAGAACACGCAGTCTACAATTTATGTACTGATTTATTCAGCATGCTATATAAAACACATGCACAAATACACACAAGGAAGGTCAAAAGTCTCAGATTTTACAGAGAGAAGAACTATTGGAAAATGTCCATTTATCAACATTTACAGATGTTTATTGAAGTTTAATTTTTATATGGCAAATGTACAAATCTTAAAGCATGTTGTCTTTGTAAACAGTACATTCATATACTACACACCCAGCCAAGGTATGTGCAGCCACAGAACATTCTTTCACGCCTTTTCCTAGTCAAATGATGCTCTCCAAAGGGCACCCACCCATGTGATGTGTATTAAAAATGGAATGACTTTGCTTCTTCTAGAATTTCATTTTTTCAGAGAGAGGGACAGTGAGAGAGAAAGAGAGAATCAATTTTAATTGAGTTTTTCCCATGGCTTTTGTTGCTCTGACACTTAGTTGTGTACTTGGATGCTGGGGTTTGAACACGTGTCCTCACGCATGCCAGGCAAGCGCCGTAACCACCCAGCCACCATTCCAGCCCCTCCCCTAGAATTTTATATCAATGGAATCCTTTAGCATGCACACCTTTGTATCTGGTTTCTTGCACTTAACCTGCTTTTGAGATTCTTATTTCTGTTGCATGTGTAAATAGTTAATTCCTTTTTATTGTTGAAGAGTATTTCATCATCTGAATATATCACAAGTTCTGTGGCCATTCTCTATTTGATGGACATCTCAGTTTGAGACCAGTATGCATAATGCTGCAACGGAGGTTCTTGTTTAAATATTTTGTAGACATATGTTCTCCTTTCTTCCTTTTATACCGAGGGGTGGGATTGCTGATTCACGGACACATGCTTGTTTAGTTTCCTAAGGAACTGCCAACCTGCCTTCCACATTTGGCTGTACCATTTACACTGCCACAGGCAGCGAGCGTATGAGGTCTCAGTCATTCCACATTCCACATCCCTGCCAATGTTCGGGACTGTTAGTCCTTTTAGCCTTTGCAGTGGTTTTACAGTGGTCTTCATTTAGCGTTACTTTACACTTCTTTGATGACCATAAATCCTGAGCAATTTTCTGTGCAGTCACCACCCATCTGCATAATTTGCTTTTGTCACATTTCGAAATGTTTTGGCCATTTTTTGAAAACCGGGAATTTGGCCTTTGTACAGTTAGATTTGAGCAGTCATTTATATATTCTAGCCACAAGTCCCTTGGCAAACATATGCATTGTAAAGTTTTTATTTTCCCAGTGTGTGGCTTGCCTATTTCTTTCCTAATTGGGCTTCCTAATGAACAGAAGTATTCAATTTTGATAAAATTCAGTTTACCAATTTTTCTCAGTGATGATTAGTAATTCTGTGTCCTAGGAAATCTTTGTGCTTCCCAAGGTCATAAACATAGTTTCCTTTTCTTCTTTTCAGAAGCTTTATAGTTATAGCTTTTATGTTTGGGCTTATGATTCATCTCAAATTAATTTTGATATACAGTGTGAGAGAAGGATCAAAGTTCTTTTCTCCATATGGATGTCTAGTTATGCCAGCACCATTGATTTAAAAGATTTTTCCTTTCTTCATGGAACTTATTTGTTACCTTGCCAAAAATTAATTGACCATATGTGTGTGGCTCTAATTCTGTACTCTTTATTCGGCTTTATCGATTTGTTTATCTGTTCCAATGCCAATAACAGGCTCCTTTCTCTTTGAGCCCCATTTCCCTGTGATATCATGATAAATCCAGAAAGAAACCCAGGCTGAGTGTGGAACTTTCATTCTTTCAAATATTACAGCCCTTTGGCATGAGTGTCCAGTGTCTCAAAACAACTGTCTGAGGGCTGGAGCAGTGGCTCAGTAGTCACAGCTCTTGCCAGGCATGCACAAGAAGGCAGGTTTGTACCCCAGTACCATATATACAAGGAAGTGTCAGAGCAACGAAAACCAGATGAAAAACTAAATAAAACTGAAACTCTAGCTCTCACTATCCCTCTCTCTTTAAGAAACAAAAACAATTGCTGGGTTTGGAATCCTCCCAGATTCCAGCCTCACTGACCTTGGCCGTCCTTGCCCTTCACACCAGACCTGCACAGGACACTAGTGGATCAGAGGTTTTTCCTGGTGGCTCCTGAGTTGGCTTTGTTGTTACATCAGAAATTGCTCCTAATATAGGATTTTCAAACTGTTTTCGTACCAAGCAAACTTCCAAGCACAACAGAAGAAACTCAAAACATAGCTCCTAAGTCAGCGACTTTACATAATTTAATAGTGGTAAAATTTAGGATTCCATAAAATAAAGATATGTATTTGCCCTTCAGTGTCCAGTTTATCAGAATTTTTAATAATGATGGGATATGTGGACAAGACTAATTCTCACACTATGTCATGCTTTGATTTTAGATGCTCTCTAGAGAAGCACTATATGTGGGGGAATAAGACTCTTTCTTGTAATTATATTAAAAACAGGGGGAGCCATGGCTCAGTGGTTACAGTGCTTGTGCAGCATGCACAACTACGCAAGTTCAAAGCCCAGCACCACCTACACAAGGAAGTCTTGGAGCAACAAAGGCCACATGAAGAACTAAATAAAAATGGTTTCTCTCTTTCTCTCTCTATCACTGTCTCTCTCTTTAAAAAAAAACAAAAACAAAAAACAGAAAACAGGAATTCTCAAATTTCAGTGTTAACAAATGAAACACATATTCCAATGAAATTTAATATTCAAATCAAATAAAAATGTTTAGTTATAAGCATTTTACATATCCCTATTAATAAAATAATAAATTTTGGTTCAATCAGGTAAAACCTTGGTTAGAATATTATCTCCATTCTTATAAAAATAAAGGTATTTGTTTCAATAATATCTATTCCACCTAGCTATTGTAATTGCCCAATCAACAGGTTGTAAACATTATGTATTGATTTGATTCATTGTGAGTAGCATTATTATTAGTGATTTTTAAAATATTAATAGTTCATTAGCCTTTTAACACTAACCATTCAACTTTTAACAATGTTATTCCCAATAATAACCCTGACAAAGATCTTTTGAGATCCTTTTTTAAAAATAAAAGAATGTGGGCTGGATCGGTGGCTCGGCAGTTACAGCACTTGCCTGGCAAGCAGGAGTACACGGGTTCAAACCCCAGCACCCTCGTACACAACTAAGTGTCTGAGCAACGAAAGCCGTGTGAAAAACTAAATAAAAATTGATTCTCTCTCTCTCTCTCCCCCTCTCACTGTCTTTATCTCTTTAAAAAAAATAATAAATAAATAAATAAAAGAATGTGGGCTGAAGCTGGAGCTCGGCAGTTGCAGTTGCGGCGCTTGCCCGGCATGTACAAGAACTTGAGTTCAAACCCCAGCAACACACGCACAGTGAAGTCTCAGAACACCAAAATCCACATGAAAAACTAAGTTAAAAAATTTAATTCTCTCTCTCTCACTGTCCTTCTCAATAAATAAATGTATGTATTATGTATGTATGTATGTATGTATGTATGTTCTGGGCATGGTGGCACATGCCTATAATCCCACTACTCAGGAGGCTCAAGAAGAAGGATCACAAGTTCAAGGACAGGCCAAGGAACTTAGTGAGACCTGGTCTCATAAAACACAAAGGTGGCTGGGGGTGTAGCTCAGTGGTAGAGTGATTGCCTAGCATGTGTGAGACCCTGGGTTTGAACCCCGGCACTACGAATTAATTAACTGATGTGATACATGGTAAGTGTGGATTCATTTTACACCAGTCATGCTACTGCACAATGCTGATGGATAGCAAATGCTTTGGTTCTGTATAGATTCCACATGTCATCCAGTGGTCCCCTCTGCGTGGACAGGGGTCTCCCAGTTCTTCCTGGCTGTCCGTGGTGTTCACGTCATTCCAGGTGCCGAATACCAAGTGGGCCCAAGAAGGGCATGTTGAAAGGTAAACACTTGCTTGTTCCCACCCTGCAGACACTGCCAGAAATCCTACACGTCTGTCCTTTCTGAAGCACTCTGTGGCTCACGGACGCGCAGTTTTTATGTTTCTAATGTCTCATCCCACATGAGCCTATCCCACGGGCTCAAATCATGCCTTGATGGAGAAATCCATAAAAGTTCTCAATATTCCTAATCTTACTACATTTTATGATACGTGTTTACATAGTCTCAAAGTTGTGCTTTTAATAAAAATTGCACACTTTCTCAAACTCCGTTACATCGAGCATCACCAACACTTAACGTATTCTAAGGTGAAATGAAGTGTGTTTGCACTGCAGCGGTTTCTTTGTACCATGCACCATTGTGCTTTAGAATATATGATGTTAAACAATAGTGAGAGAAATGATAAATGGTATCGCAGGTTATTATGTGAGGTTAAACTCTGCACAAAGCTTATTTTTGTAAAATAAGACAATGGGTTAACTGTAAGTGATATTTGTTGAATACTTTTATCTTTTTATTTTTAAAGAGAGAGGGAGAGTGAGAGAGAGAGAAAGACAGAATCAATTTTATTTAGTTTTCCACGCAGCTTTTCTTGCTCTGAGACTTCATTGAGCATGTGGTGCTGGGGTTTGAACTCACATACTCTCGCATGCCAGGCAAGAGCTGTAACCGCTGAGCCACTGCTCCAGCCCCTGTTGAAGACTTTTAAAGCTCTGAACACAAATAAATCTTTCTAACTCTCCCACTAATCCTGGGGTGGGGGTGGAAAGAGAGACAAACGTCGCAACCACTGTATGATCCAAGGTTTATCAAAGAATAATAGGACTTAAATATTTAAATATCTAGCTTTACGTATTCAAGCACGTGCTGGGTCTTGGGTCCCTCCAACCAGCTACCTTTGAGCTTGCTTTCTTGCGCTCTTTCTTTTTTTGAAGCAACAAAAATGCCCTGGGCTCATCGTGCATATTTCCTGCTCCAGTCCTGGAATCATCCATTTCTCTAGGGAGTCCTGGTTCCATCTATTACAAGCAAGAATTAGCAACTAAGACCTGGGGTCCGGGTATGCTGGTCACAGTTGTGGGGTCATCTCACCTGACAAGGCAGGGAGACAGGATCTGAATGTTCATCTATACGTATAAATGCTTCCCTCTCTACATACATGTACGTGTCTCTATTAAGCCAAGCTTCCGTAAGCCATACCTGTACTTCTACCCGACACCAAGCGATTTCTCCTCTTGCTGGTTTCTGCAAGTCCCTGCTCCCAGGGGGAACTCGGGCCCCCACCATTTACCATTCATCTGCTGACGGATTAACTTCAATACTGGAGTAGTGTTTTCAGAGTTGGTGACCTTTTGTAACAGAAAACAGGGCTCATGTACAGTTTCTGTTCATTTACCTTACGATCCTGACTTATTTCCAGAGTTACTTAGGTTGTTCACTTCCCCCCTTCCTCCTTCAGGAAGGTTGTTTAATGCATTTTTAATAATTTCCTTCCTCATTCTGCATTCCATCCTAAGATTCCCCAACAATCTAAACGACTTTTTAGTTCACACACATAAAGAGTCGCTGGGCTTTAGAATTGCATGGATTTTAACAAATGCATAATGGCATGCACAAGACCGTACACAACAGTTTTACAGTCCTAAGAACCCACTCAGCTTCACCTTTTCAAATCTAATCCCTCTTCAGACCCATGATAACCATTAATCTGTTTATAGTTCTGCCTTTTCCAGAATGTAATATAATTTGAAATATGATATGCAACCATTTCAGACGGCCTTCTTTCACTCAGTAACGTGCATCAGAGGTTCAGACATATCTTCGATGGCTTTTAGCCCATCCCTTTTTATCACTGTATAGTACTCCATTGTACAGATGTACCAAAGTTTATTCATACAGTCATCTATTAAAGAACATCTTGTTTTTGATGATTTGGATAAAGCTTCTACAAATTGCTGTGTGTCCATTTTTGGACTTGTTTTCAGATCAGTTTAGCAAATGCAGTTTATGTTTTCTTTGTGAGAAACTCCCACCAGCAATGAGTGAGAATTTCGGTTGCTCTGTATCATAGCCAGTGATCAGTATTGTCAGTTTTTGGCTTCAGCCATTCCAATAGGTGCGTAGTGATCAGCTACAGTGGTATCTCACTGTAGCTTTGATTTGCATTTCCTTGACAAGAATAGCACACAAATCCTACTTGAAGGATTGAAATTTTACAAAATGCCTGAATACCACTCTCTTCAGAACTTTCAGAATCATCATAAACTTGGAAAATGTGAGCATCTGTTATCACCAAAAGGAGCCTAAGAAGACGCAGCTACTGAAGATGGTATGTTTGGATGGGATCCTAGACCATTAAAAGGACAAATGAAAATCTAGGAAATTTGAATAAAGTATGGATTTTATTTCAAATAATAATACATTAGTGTTCATTTATTAATTATAACAAATGTATCAAAATCCAGACATTAGTAATAGAGGAACTCTGTGTAGAGTATATCGAACAGCACTCTTCTTGTAAACTTTTCAGTAAATCTAAAAGTATTCTAAAATAAAAAAAGTTCATGGGCTGGAGCAGTGGCTCAGTGGTTACAGTGCTTGCCTGGCATGCGCGAGAACGCAAGTTCACAAACCCCAGCAACACCTACACAACGAGGTGTTGGAGCAATGAAAGTCACATGAAAAACTAAATAAAACTGGTTCTCTCTCTCTCTTTCACTGCCCCTCTCTCTTTAAAAAAAAAGTTTATGATAAAAATCATCCCCTAAAACTTCTCTCAAAAACAACAAATACAATATTTGGGGATGAAGTTATGATACTCCTGTGTGTGTGGTAGTGGTTGTCAGTTAGCCCTGGATCAAAGTTTTTAAAAGAAATTACTCCCGCAACTCAGAGGTAAGCATCATCACACCATTGGCCAATAGTCATGTAGTACTTCACATTTTTCCAGAGCTATTTTTTAAAATCATCACATACATGCTCCATTACTATGTTATATTCTGCCTCTTATAAATTGATGTCACTGAATTACAGAATCTTACTATTTTTATGTAGTTTCTTACTTATGTATTTTTGGTATTGGGGATTGAACCCAGGGGTGTTTAACCAGTGAGAGCCACATCCCCAGCCTTTTTTTTTTTTTTTACATTTTATTTTGAGATAGGGTTTCAATAAGCTGTTTAGGGCCTTGCTAAATTGTTGAGCCTGGCTTGGAACTCACAATCCTCCTGCCTCAGCCTCCCAAGATGCTGGGAGAACAGGTATGTGCCACGGCGCCTGGCTGCAAATCTTGTTTTTGAAAGCATGAGCAGACTTCTATCCAGAAAAGGATTGACTCCTGCGGGTAGGCACCACTCACGAGTGTCTGTTTTACAAAAATCTTTGTCTCTTATCATCCCATCTTAAAACATCTATAATTCTCAAGGGGAAGATAACTCCAAATATTTCATCATTAATTTTATAGTCAGCGTTCATTGCTCTCTCAGTATATTATACTAGGTTCATGTGTATGAATTTTCCTCAAGAAAGTGACATGCCAAACTCTTCAGTAATATCCTCTTTTAGCATTTCTGATTACATTTTATTGGCAATATAAAGTCTCTGCAGTTTTCAACAGCTTTCAAAATAACTTAGCCTTAATTATAAAGGCAGTATACTTAAATATCCATAGGATTCTGTTTTAATGTAAGCACTACATCTTAACTATTTTGAAAACAAAAGATTTAGAATCATACACCTCCAGGGCAGACATCTGTCAGTTCAGCGTCTGCCATTTCTAATAAACCCATCCATGCAATTCCAATTCCTTAATCAAATAGCAAGCTCAGCTGTTTGGGTTGACATACAAGCAGACTTTTTCCAATTATTGTTTCACATTAAGAGAAAAGCCTTATTATCCCTTCATCTAGTGCTCATGTAACCCTGGATGCAAATCAAACATGCCCCTCCTTGATAACTGCTAAAGAAGCAAAAGCAACACCTTAATATGGTCCCAAAAGCTATGTTGCTGGTGATGGTGTGCTTAACTTATTCTGGCTTCAGTGTAAAAATGCTGGCTCAATGGGGATGCAATGGCTACCGTGAAACCCAATGTCCCTGCATCATTTCCCAATATTGTTTCAGAGGTTAATCTACGCTTGACTAAGCAGAGAAAAAAAAATCTTGCATCAGACAAAAGCAAGTACAAAGCTTTCATATATATATTTGTCTCATGAAAACATTTCATCTTAATACAAACTGGTCCCAACAGCCACTGCAGAAAATTGCTCTCTGTTTGCTTCCACCATGGGATGCCACCATTACTGACAAGATTGAGAAAGCTGTCGATGACAATTCAGGACTCAGTCCAATTTTGGTATCCAAGTGCATCGTAAGTGGATTTTTTTTTTTATTGCTCTACTTGTGCTTCTCTTTAATTCTTATTCAAGTCCTCTGGTCCTTGCCTTACATGAAAATTCAATGCAATAAAGGCTTCAGCTTAGCTGAATTCAATTTCAGAAATCATCAAAAAGTAAGATTTATAAAGTAATTTTTAGGAATCTCCTTGACTACCCAGGTGGGAGAAATACACTCTGAGGGCTCTGCACCTGCTATTTAGAGGCTTTGTCCTCCATCGCAGAGGACATCCATTCTCTTTCAAGTTAACGAGGCTTAATTCCATTTCCATGGGCAACTGGCAAGAATAAATTAACCTAGTCATTGAGACCTTTCTGTAGCAAAACTCTTTATGGTGGGAGCCCACACCACAAATTTAGGTCCTTTCTGTGGACATGCAAGTAAACCTCCCAGGATAATTCTTGAAGGTTATTTGCTTACCATTACATCACAACTTCCAACTACATTTCCTCTACTTGTAGATTTCTCCTCATAAATTATTTTTTCTCCTCTCATGCACCTTCATGAAATTACTTACTTCTCTATGCAAGGTAAAATATATCTAATACTGAAGCAAACACCCTTGCCAATATTCTAAATGTTGAGAACTCCAAATTTTAAGAAATCGATATATCTGCAGAGTGGTGTGTCATGCCTTATAGTTAAAACTATTGAGACAAACATATTAGAATATTCGAGTCCTTGCTCAATGGCAAGGATTCTTTCTCATCCCCAACTCCTGCTTTGGAAGAGCTTTGAGAAAAAGTGAATGATTTCAAAATGAATTAAAAAACCATTGGCAACAATACGAATAGCATCAGAATGGGTTCAACTCAGGTAACCTGGGACATGCAAATGAAACCATGTCACCTTATGTGAATAGTCTGCTGGTCCCTGCACCTGGGAAAATTTTGTACATCAGCCCTTCTCCTTTAAGTAAGTTGAAAGCCAAGGCAAATGCTTTGGTTGATGAAATTCAGAAGTAACAATTCTGCTTCAAGGTCTCTTAACTAGGTATGCATGATATATTCAGGAGCAATGAGAATATGCATTTAAATTTACCACAAGGGAGTATCTGAGCTTATATTTGCCTCAAAAGGAAGTTTTGAGTTTCCAGATGAATAAATTAGACTGCAGATCACTATATTCATCCATATGGAAATAACATAACTATAATACAAGCTTACAATTTTAAAAAATTAGCGTTTTTCAAGGGTAATAGATTATTATGGGATGTTGGCAATTAAATAAACAAAAGCATAGGCACCAACAGTACATCAAAACCAGGTATTTTAATTTTCAGTTGATGTAAATGTAAAAAGGCAATCCGAATCTGCGAGAACAATAGGCAGACACTCGGAGAACACGCTAAAACAAGGGAGCTGGAGATGAACAGGCTTACGAGATATTTTACAGAGCCCAGAAGTCTCACTTTCCTAAAACTGAGACTCCAAAGTAAACAGAAAATGTGAAAAAACTGAGCGGCATTCCTGATTAAATTAGAAGCAAGTGAGTGGGCTGGAGGGGGTTAGCCACACTTGGAAAGCAGCCAGGGTACACACGTTCACATCGCTGTCACGCAAGGACCCCTTCAGCATGGTGGAGACAACAGTCACGTGGATAATTCAAGACGCAGTTCTTAGTTTTCATTCTTGACTTAGAAATGAAAAATGTATCACAAGTCATTATGCGGCGGGAACTGAATTAACAATCTCCTGGGACTCTTCTGTAAATAACCAGTGCCTGTTTTTCTTCAATCCTTTGCCTTAGGATCCCAAGGAGTGCTCCCTTTATGTACTTGCATTTCCACTTTTGTTCACTGTGCTCTTTAAGCTGCCCCTCAAATGTCATCGCACTCGGATATGTTCAACTTCATGAGTGCAGACGTAGCTGTAGGCAGAGCGCCCTCTTCTACAAGCCTCCTTCCCATTGAACTCTCAGTACTTAAGGAAAGGCCAGGGTGATGATGGGAACCAGGGAAGACTGAGGAAGTGAGGGCAAGATTCAGGACTTGAAGATGGACAGACATGTGAAGGTGCAGTAAGGAAGTCAAGCGCATGTGAGCCACCCAGCAAGGAGCGGTCCCCACCAAAGGCCATCGAGCCAGGCGGGTCAGGTGGAAGTCAGCAGCAGGTGAGCCCAGGGTCTGAGACAGAGAGCTGTGGAATGAGCTGGGACGATGAGGAGGAGCTTGGGACAGGCCATGTGTAGAGGAAGCCAAGCAGGTGAGGAAGGCAGGCACTGTGGCACATGGGGCCCATCAGATAGATACCTTCAGTTGAAGCCTGCAGGATTCTAGACCCACAAGAGTGGCCTGCAGCAAAGGACGGAAAGATTCCAGGATATCAGGTGGGAAGAAGGGCAGTCATTGTGCTTAAACTTCTTTTTAATAAACAGGCTGGAGCTGTGGCTCTGCGGTTACTGTACTTATGCAAGCATGCAGGTTCGAACCCCAGCACCACGTACACAACGAAGTGTCAGAGCAACAAAAACCACGTGAAAACCTAAATAAAAATCGATTCTTTCTCTCTCCCACACTGTCCCTCTCTCTCTCTTAAAAAAAGAAAAAATTGGTAGAAATAATCAGAGCATGTTGATTCATCGATACAGCAAGGGATCCTTAGGTCTCAAATAATTTGGGGCAATAACTTAAAAATCTACTTGAACAATTTACTGAAAGTAGCAAAAATATTATGTTGATTTAAAGCATAATTATTTGAATGAAATCAAGTCCTTAAAAAGGAAATTTACACTATCTTTGTTAGCTTAATTTTAGAAGGTTTGTAATCAAACATATAATGCAGTTTGTTTCAGTAAGAACTATGATCTCCATGTGATTCATTTGATTTAATAATGTTCAGGCAGAAAAAAAATCTAGATTTTTCATTGCCAATTTCCTTCAGTCTATAAAAGAAAGGCTACCATCTCATTATAAACTTTGTATTTATTGGAAAGAGCATGGCTTATGGCTAGTTATCACTGGTATTAGACAACATCATTTGTATTGTCTCAAAGGAAAAATCCAGGGCATTGCCTCTGAAATTCTATTCACTGCAATAATTGCTGCATTTGCAAATTTACCAGGCAGCAGCTTAATGTAAAATATATCAATAGAATTAGAGTCTGGCAGAAAACAAAACATATATATTCCAATGTCACAGGGGTCAATAAGAAAATTTTCAGCTTTTATGGGAAATAAAACAAACAGAAAGATTGTATAGTTTGGGAAGATAACACAATGAAACCAGAAATGTTGTATAAAATGATTGTGAAAGCAGAGGCACTGTATTCACAGAAAGTACATTATTGACGTCTATCATTTGACCAGTCACAGTGAATTATTATGTAAGAAGATAGTATCCATCTGCGCTTACTATGCCAAGAAATTGAACATCTTTCAATTTTAAAAAATCCACTCAATTTAGGAAACTTAATTCTACTTCAAATAGAAAAAGCGTTGAGGATAATTTCTCTCTTCTATCACTGTTCACAGGGATGAGTGATGATTCTGGAAGTACTGAGAGGTCCAGCCAAGAATAATGAGAATAGCCGGATAGAAACTCAGGTCTTGGCCATGCAAGCCATTGGCTCCAAGTCACTTCCTCCTCCGGAACTGGATCTTCACAACACACCCTGCCCTGCCCCAGGACTCCAGGCAGGTGACACTCAAATGAGAATTCTCTCTTAATCGACTAATGTGCTATATAAACAGCATTTATTTAGTAGCTTCAGAGAGAAAAGTTACAATCCTAGAAGAACATGTGGGGAAAAAAATCTCAATAAAAAAATCCCCACCATTAACTCTCACTGTAGGTCAACCAGGAAGTGACGTGGAGAAATACTATAATCATTTTCAAAACTGAAAATTTCACAAAGAGATTTTAGGTAATGGTTGATGCATTTTGAGGTTTGATGGTGTTATATTCTATTGATATTCTTGTATATTATTACTGTTGATATTTTTAATATCAACAGCAGTTATTACAGACAGATCCTGAGATTTTTTTCAATATGGGATTTCATACATTGAGTATAGAATTTAGTAACTGCCAACAAGTGATGTTTGGACCACAGAAAACACTGTAATTGCTGCTATGTTTATTAGCTGAAACAAAGAAACCCCCAAATAATATGAAGACATGTATTATATATAAACTAGAATATTATAGATACTCTGTAAAATGCTAAGTCCCCAGGCACTTCGAGAATCAAATGCTCTTTTAATCTTATTGTTTTGTTTTAGTATGCAATTAAGTATAAAGGATTCCATATTTTAGACTTCAATTACACACACAAAAATCATCTCCCCAAATAATCAGCTCAAGTAAAATAGTTCTAGCAGGCTCTGGATTAAAGGGAAGCCAAAACACAATGGCTGCATATTACTAGAAAATGACTGTTTATTTAATGCTAGTTCAGAATTCATCAGTAAGGGACCATTTGCTGGAGGAAGATTTTAATTTTTGTATAAAAAGCTTCTTCATCTAATGGGCTAATATCTTTCAGAATCTCTTCCCTAAGCTCCAGGACATCATGGCACATGATTTTTAAACAAAGCCTCTGCTCTCTGCCATTAATCCTTTCTGAGTAAGCAAATAAGTAATCCTTTTAATCACCAGGGCTGATACAACCCCATTGGTGAGACACCAGATAGTCCCCTGCCGATTTCAGGAGACTAATTTCCACAGCAAGAGAGAGAAGTGCAGGATAAACATCTCCATATAGGATGTCATAGCTGAATTGAAAAGCACTGTTCTAGGAGCAGAGATGGATTATTATTTTATTGCATTATAATCCACAGCGTCATTAACTTGGACAGCAAGTTCATATACTCATATCCTCCTTCCTAGCTGCAGTTATGTGCAGATAACTGGCATCCATTTATACAGGCTGCATGAGAAAAAGAAAGAATGTGTCTGAACACAACTTTTCAGCATGGAATGCGGTGCCTGCCGTAAAGTGTTGGAACTTTGTCATATTCTCTAAGTGGAACCGTTTAAATTAATCTTTTTCAACCTTTACGCCCAGGGCTGAACGTATTTATTTTCCTTGACCTCTTCCAATATATGGCATCTGGCCATTTATTCTTTTGGGGATTTTTTTTTTCTTATCTCAAAGAGCTCAGTGGGATTTTATAAAATAGAATTATTGAACTTGAATGCATTGCATCAACAGTTCTTAGAGCTATTTCTTTCAAAAGATATACATAAGAGTTGGCAATAGGGGCTGGAGCGGTGGCTCAGCGGTTTCAGCGCTTGCCTAGCAAGACGAGAACCTGGGTTCAAATCCCAGCACCACGTACACAACAAAGTGTTAGAGCAACTAAGCCATGTGAAAAACTAAATAAAGTTCTTTCTCCCTTTCTCTCTCTCACTGTCCCTCTCTCTTAAAAAAAAAAAAGTTGGCAATAAAATTGAAACCCATGGCGACTGTATATTCCCTATTATTTTCCACCACATGGCATCATTTACCCATCATGAGGGATAAAATAAGCAATGACAAGATATTCTTTTTTGTTTCTTTTTGATACCTTGGGACTAAGCCCCACCAACACCATTGATATCAGAGCTAATACTTTGTATGCATAAAGCAGCAACCACTATTTCTAAGATATTGGTGTATGTATACAATTTATGTATGCATATATGAATTATGTAAATTAGAATACTATAGCATGTATTAACCGTCTATATAAAAACTTTAATCCTAACAATTCTGTGACAGTGTTTCTGTTATTATCCTGATGAATAAATATGTTGACACACAGGACAGGCTCTTGCCCAAGAACACAAAACTGGAAAGCATCAGAACTGCCCTGGGACTCCGTCCATAGTGGATGAGCTAAGGACTGCCCCATGAGTTTATAGATTTTGAGCAAGATGACTCTAACTGACCTAAATATTCGCCTGGACCATTCAGGTGGATTTCAATTGCCATGATGTACGTAGATTTAAATTAGACAACGAAGGTTGCTCTTAGAGTCTCAGAGGAAACATCAAATCTAAGGCATGTGACATAACTATCTTTCATTTCTTAAAATTAGATCAATTTTTTAAAAAATCAGAAAACGGGGGCTGGAGTAGTAGCTCAGCGGTTAAAGCGCTTGCCTGGCATGCATGAAGACCTGTACAATTAAATGTCAGAGAAACAAAGGCCAGATGGAAAAATAAATAAAAATTGATTCTCTCTTTCTCTCTCACAGTCCCTCTCTCTCTTTAAAAAACAACATCAGAAAGCTATTAACATGTTCAGCCTGTATACTGGGTGCTCCTCCCCCTGTTGACAGCCTAGCAATATTTGAATTTTTTTTTATTGAATAACATGAATTATTTTCTAATATTTAATAAAGGCTAAAGGCTTTTATGAAGAGTAATTAAGTAACAAAGAGCATTTGAACAAATAAGAGAATTAGCATATGAGGTTCAGCAGGCCTTAAGTCCTACTAAGTAAAATATGTGACTAAGTTTTAAAAAGCTTAAAAAACAACTTGCCATATTTTTCTTTGAATGGCTTGCATTTTTTAAAAGCACTTATTATTATAGGAAAAAGTTAATTATTTTTAAATTTTAGTGGCTAATATTTCATTCTAGGAAAATAAAATCCACCTGGATATAAGATTTTTTTGTGTTTCTTTAATTTTTAGAATTCAGTGATTCCTTTAAAAGTATTGATTCACAATGCTTTGCTTTCAAAAAGTTGCACCAGACCTGACTTAGAGAACATTTCTTTAAGGAGTTTTCAACTTTAAAATATAATTCAAGAATGAAGTGATAAATCGATAGAAATTCTGAGAGTATCTATATGTGAAGATACTATGATGTAAGAAAAGGTAAAATTAATTCAAGGAGATGAAGCCTGCAGAAATGCCTCGCTGGGGTACAGGTCAGTGGGGGCAGAGTTGGTGTTCCAAAGCTCAGTTTTTATCCTTCCTGTTACTCTTGTATTCCATGAAAATGAAACATTACAAGAAGCATCACAACAGCAACAATGTCTGTAAAACTACAATTTTCAGTTTACCTCCCTGTGACTGCAGGTCTCCCCCATGCAGACAGGAAACTCTGGGAGCCCAATATTGCCTTCAACTGTAACCGGGAAGTACTTCCAGGTCACAAATAATTTCCTCAAACCCGCTGGTAAATGCCATACCTTGAATCCACATCCATCCTCTTCACTATACAGCTCTCTCCCCAGGAGGAACAAAGAAAATGGTAATTCTTTGTAGAAGAGGTTCAATACTTTCATTCAGCAATTCCTTACTCAGTATCTATTAAATAAGAGAATTCAGACTGGCCCCAGGCATCACTCTGCTTTCAAGGAACTTAAAATTTAATAGAATCCCTAACTTTGACTACCTTCAAAAGAATTCTACAGTAATAATAATGTAATGATTTATTATTCATAGGCCACTAACATTTTTAATGACAAAATACAATTTGTATTTTAATAACAGCATTTTCCCTTCTCTTACTGAAAAGAAAATCTTAAAAATTAACATCAGTGTCAGAGGCAAATATCAGCATAGGAAGAGAGCCTCAATAAAGGAGGGGTCTCTATAATTCAGAGCTGACTCCACCAAATAATGTGTCTTTGTTACAGCAATAATATCTGCTCACGTAAGTTGCCCAATATCCTCTCTTTTAGAAGAAAAGACTCCAAGATATGGCAAAATACTTTCAGCTCAAGCAGATATTTTGGAAAGTTTGATCTATTTGGCTAGTACTAGTCTAGGCAAAGGAGACAAGCCTGAAAACAAAACAAACACGTTCCTGCTCTTACCTTGTGGTGTAGGGGGCAAAACTGAACAAATACATGAGGTGTAAGGCGATCAGAAGAATGCGGAGAGTCAGGGAATTGAGAGTGAGTAGGCAGAGACTTTCAGATGGAGAATTTCTTTTTTGTATAGGCAGTGTTTGAACAGAGACCCACCCCAGATTCTGGGTATGTTTTAAAATTAGAGGTAACAAAAGTTGCTGGTGGATACAGGGCAAGAGAAAGAGAAAAATAAAGGATGCAAGGTTGAGGGGGGTTGAGGAATTGGTAGAATAGAGATGCTGTTGACAGAGGACAGCCTCGGGGATGCAGTTCACTTCACGGTTGGTGGGACAATGAGGGGCTTGGTGCCTGACGTTAGTTACAGACATTTTATAGTTTTTATCTATTTATTTATTTAAAGACAGAAGGACAGAGAGAGGGAGACAGAAACAGAGAATCAATTTTTATTGAGTTTTTCACATGGCTTTCGTTGCTCTGACACTTAGTTGTGTACGTGGTGCTGGGGTTTGAACCCGTGTACTTGCGCATGCTGGGCAAGCACTGTAACTGCAGAGCCACTGCTCCAGCACCAGACATTTTATAGTTTAGATGCCCAGTGAATATTCAAGAAGAAAAGCTCAACAGGCATCCTTGAGCCCAGAGTTTATGGGGAAGTGGTCTAGCAACGTGCATCAGCAATGTTCCTGGTACTTAAAGGCAGGGAGTTGGAGGAGATCTTCAAAAGTGTGGAAGCTCATGGGAAAGAGAAGATGCAGAGACTGCTCTCAAGTGCTCCAGGATGATGAGTTTGGGAGGCAAGATAGAGCAACAACAGTGAGGAGCCACCCCATGCCCACTGCTTGCCCACTACGAAAGGAAAAATGGGAAATAACAACTGTTGGGATGTAGAGACATGGTAATGCTAGGATAATGCTGGTGAGAATGTAAAGTCGTGCAGAAGCCACTGTGGAAAACACTTTAGTGGTTTCTTAAAAAACTAAAAGTAGAATTATTATATGACCTAAAAATTCCATTCTCTTCCAGCACACATTCAGAGCAGTACTATTCAAAATACACAAGAGGTGGAAACGACCCATCTAGAATAGGTAAATTCATCAATACAGTTCAGGAGCCTGAGGCAAGAGGATGGCAAGTTCAAAGCCAGCCCCAGCAATTTAGCAAAGCTCTCAGCAACTTAGGGAGACCCTGTCTCAAAACAAAAAGACAAAAAAGGGGCTGGGGATATGGCTCAGGGGTTAAGCTCCCCTGGGTTCAATCCCTGGCACACACACACACACACAAAAAGGAAAGAAAATGGAATAAATGGTATTAGATGCTGGAAGAAGGAGTAGTGGGAGATTATTGCTTAACGGTACAAAGTTTCTATTTTGAGTGACTGAAAAGTTTTGAGAGTAGATAATGATAATGATCATACAAAGTATTTAATGCCATTGAATTGTACCCTTAACAGCAATTACAATGATAAACTTCATTATAGATATAATTTTTAAAAATTAATTATGGATATATATGTACATATATACATATGTGTATATATGTTATACACATATATAATTTAAAAATTATGGATATATATGTACATATATACATATGTGTATATATGTTATACACATATGTATATATGTACATATATATCCATATATGTACATATATACACATATGTATATATGTACATATATATCCATAATTTTAAAAAAAATTTTTGGTACCAGGGATTAAACCCAGGAACACTTAACTACTGAGCCACATCTACAACTCTTTAATTTTTTTATTTTGAGACCAGGTCTCACTAAGTTGCTTAGGGCGTCCCTAAGTTGCTGAGACTGGCCTTGGACTTAAAATCCTTCTGCCTTAGCCTTGCAAGGTACTGGGATTACAGTATGTGCCACTATGTCCAGCCAGTATTTTTTTTTTTTTTAAAGAACAAACAGAGGAGACCAAGAAAGAGTGACTAATGAGGTAGGGAGAAAACAAAGAGAGAATGGAGGCCAAGCAGACAGTGTTTTGCAGAGAAGGAAATCATCATTTGGGTTAGAAGCTGCAGAATGATTGAGCTGCAAGATGATTGAGAAAAGATAGCGGAAGAAGTCGGAGATCACAAAAACCTCACATAATTTTCACAATTAGATCAGCCCTTGCTCTTGGAAGGTGCATTTAGTTTCCAGTAACTAATATTATCAGCAAAAAATCGTAGTATTATTTCACCATGGTATAAATTATTAGTTGCTGCAGAAAAATACAAAAGTGCAAGAAAGAAATAGAAAGAGGAAAAACAGAAATATATATATACACACACACACACTGTAGCACAGACACCATTTTTACTGGGCCTAACGTTCATGCTTTTATTCCCTGACCTCATAAGTATGGAATTAATCTATTTTAAAAGAAAATAGGGACAGGATGCTGATTGAAACTAATCAATCAAGTGGGGAGGTGATTAATCGAAGGCAGTCTTGTATGGCTGCAGGCATATCTACAATGCAGGTTGAGAAGTGGTCGTTTTATAGTTCATTACATATCTGTGTGATGTTATTTATTGTTTACTTAAGCAATAGCAATTGAAGCACAGGCCAATTCCTGGAAATTAATGACCCACTGGGAGAGGCCATTACCTCTAGACATTAACCCCAGTCTGTTCAGTTTTTTTCAGTAAAATTCCTTTGAAGGACTGTGGCTCTCCATCCCTTCTCACCACATTTTAAAACATTACTTTAAATAGTCCTTTAACAGCAGGTCACTGAACTGTACTGAGTTCCACACTCTGAGAAGCAATTGTTTGTCTTTAACTAACAGGGGAAGACACACTGCAAAGTCCACCTCTTGCAGGCCTTTCTGAGTTTCATCCCTACCGTGGGCAGCAGCCTACAGGACAAAAAAGAGAGAAATGAGTGAAAGCCTACTTCAGATGCTTCAATGGGATAGTTTTGAAACATTTTTACTTAAGTATTTATAAAATTTTTTTAGTAAGGAGTTGAGTTATCATACAATCATAAATGCTATAAAATAACAATATGCATTTGTTCTTTTTTTAAAAAGAGAGAGAGAGAATCAATTTTATTTATTTTTTTCCTCTGGCACTAGTTATGTTCGTGGTGCTGGGGTTTGAACTAAGGTCCTTGACGTATGCCAGGCAAGCGCTTGAATCACTGAGCCACCACTCCAGGCCTGCATTTGTTCTAAAACCAGATCTACCCACACTTCACCCACACCCCAGTCTCCTGATTCTTCTATTTCACCCCTACAAGTGATATAAATGTTTAGATTGTGAATTTTACATAATTAAATGATTGCATAAGTGTTATTTGGATTTTCAGAGGGGTAAAGAGTATGCTACATTGTTGATTGACTCCCTAGACCCCTCCCTATCCTTCCTCCCTCCTCTCCCCCACCCACACATATCTATGGTTGGCCTAGATTATGTGTTGCTACGCCTTTGCTTGGTTTAAAGCATGACTTTGATGACTTTTAATTCAAGCCTGGGTTTAGCTCCAACCTCCACAAATGAGGGAAAACTGACTCTATGGGTTTGGGTCTCTCTGCTCATATTTTTAGGGCTTATAGACTCCCAAACATCTCCTAGCTGGAGTGTGAAGAAGCTCACGATTCTAGTTATTTCTCTTGGTGAAAATATAAAGAAAAAAATATACAGATGTTAACAAAGAGAACTGATGTGATTGAAATACTTTCCTAACCATGAGACATAAATGCAAGTAGGCAGAGGACTGGCCCCAAGACGGAGACAGTTCTTAGGGCTATGTTTGCAAAACTCACATTCTATTTCCCTTTTAATTTTCCCCAAACAACTAAACAACCAATATTTTTTGAGAAGGAATAACCCCTATTGTTACCAAGACAAGGTCCTGAGAAAGCCAAAGCTGGAAGCATCCTCAGTGATCCCCAAGGGCGGTAGAGGTAACCTTGCTTGCTCAAGGGCAAAGAGAACCGAAGTGTTCTCAGTGTCCATATCTCAGTTACTGTGAGCTCAGTTCTGCCGACACATTTACATTAGTGACGATGGCATGTGAGTGCATGTTCATACAGCCCTGCACATACACTTCGTGCCAAGCACCCTTCTAAGATCTTCATGTATGTTGACAGGTTTAATCTGCAGGATCACACTGATCTTGGCATTGCTGCTCTCACCTCCATTTTATAGATGAGAAAACTAAACTGAGGAACAAAGACACTCAACTACTTGTCCAATGTCACCCAGAAAGTAAACAGAAGAAGTAAAGTCTGGAGCTTTGGGGGTCGGCTGAACCCCCTATGCCCTAACCACTGTGCTAATGGGAATTGGGGAGGGAATTACCTCATCAACCATCTATTTCCAGCCCCTATTCTAACATTAATAAATCAAATAACATTCATTTTCAGTTTATTCTATAGCACTGTTCTAAATGCCTTTAAAATCTCAACTTGAGCCCTCATAGTAACCCAATGCGATATTATCCTCACCAGCCTCAGTTTGCAGAGAAGGAAACTGAGACAGAGTGAGACAGGTAACTTGACCAGGATCACACGCTGGGAACTTCACGGAGAAAGGATTTACACTCGGTCTGGCTCCAGGTCAGGTGAGCTTAGCAGTCTGCTCACTGGCTCTCTTTCCCCAAATCTCAAACACTTAGATCAATGACCTTCCGTCATATCCTTGCTCTCTTCCTCTTCCACTTCCTGACTGACTCCTGATGCTCCTTCAGTGTCTCATCACCCACACAAAGAGGTGGGAAGAGCAGAGGGGCACGGGAGAGCATTTCTGTATACCAAAAGAACTTCCCCTAAACTCCTGGTGACATGGTTGGGGAGGAGGGGAGGATGAAAAGAGAGAAGTGGGAGAGGAGCCAAGAGAAGAGAGCAAAGAGAAGGAACAGTGGCGCCAGGTCCTGGCTTGGGCCATCATGCCCAAGTCAACATTTGTTTATAAAGTCCCTTCCTTAGTAAGCTCGGCCAGTCATGATATATACACTTTTATTCCACTTTTTGTAGATCATAAACTTTTGAGGTAGATACTTTTTGAATTCTCATTTCACAGATGAGAAGATGAGTTTTAAAGAGGTTAATTAACTTGCAAAGTCTCCCAGCTAGCAGTGGGCAGAGTGAGGATTCAAACCCAGGGTGTCCAGACAACAGCGTCTACAATCTGTGTCACTGTACAACTGGTCTCCTAAGCACCCTGTAAAGGTTCAGGTCTGCCTCGTGAGTCTGTGGGGTAAGGAACCACAGGCTGGCATATATAAATCAATAAAACTGAATGTCCTTCCCAAGACCCCAGCTTGACTTCCAAGCTTGACTTCCAAGATAGCCAAGAACCATTGGTGCAGGGGGTGTCCATTCCTGGCTTTGTTTAGGGACTTCATTTGGGGGCCCCTCTGTGTAATATCAAGGCTTCAGGGAAATGAATTCTATATGTTGATTGCTTTTTATGCCTGTGCCAATATTATATGTAATCACGTCTGTGTGTAAAGGGGAGGAGGTATGAGTAGTTGGGTTCAAATTCAAGGGTAAATACCAGAAACATAAAAATTTTACTTTTACAAAGTCATTATTGAATACAAGGCCCTCTCTACATATTACCTCATTCAGTCTTTCTAAACTGGACTGAATGTTTGTGTTTTTCCAAAATTCATAGTTGAAACCCTAATCCCCACCCCAGGTCATGTTATAAAGAGGATGAACCTTCCAGAGGTGCTTAGGTCAGAAGCTTGGAGCCCTTATGAATGGGATTAGTGCCCTTATAAAAGAGACCCCAGAGTGTTTCCTTGGCCCTTCTACTATATGAGGATACAGCAAAGGATAGATTTCAATGAGTCAGGTGGGCTCTTACCAGACACAGGATCAGCCAGCACTTTGACCTTGGATTTCCCAGCCTCTATAAATAAATCTGGTGTTTATGAACCACCTTGTCTATGATATTTTGTTTTAGCATCCCAGATAGACTAAGATACCTCCCATTCTCTTTTCTCCTTTTTACAGATGAGAGAACATGATTCACAGACAGTGACTGCCCCCAAGTTCCCAAGTATCACCAGCTGCACTTGACAAGGCCAGTTCTCAAACCCAGCCCTTCTGTCGGCACTGAGACACCAGGGTCTGTTGGGAATAAGAAATGAATCTGTGTAAATACAACCCAATGGATTTATGCAGTGCATACCTCAGATTCCCACATACAGCAGCTGTCTGGCCAGAGCACACCTCTGAGCCTGCCACACAGCAGGTGAGGCACACAGACAAGTCACAGGAGGGGAGGGCCCTTGGGGAGGCGGTGCGAATGGCCAGTGGTCAAGAGTACTTGCTTCTTGACTAACCTAAGTCACCTTCCACATGGCTGGAGACCTCCCTATGAGAGGCATGCTATGTGTGACTGTCTTTCCGCATGGCACATCCAGGTGAGCAGCTGATGTTTGCACACTGCCTCATTTACCTGTTTCCAAGGCACCTTCAAGCTTAGACATTGTTACAGGCTGAATTATTTTGCCCCAAATTCATGTTAAAACCGTAACCTCAGGAAATCCGAATATGACTGTGTTTGGAGATAGGACCTTTAATGAGGTGATTAAGTTGAATTGAGGTGGTGAGGATGGGCTTCATTGCAGTTTGGTGTCCTTATAACAAGACACCGGGGATACATGTACACAGGGACACATGGAGAAGACTGGTATCTGAAATCAAGGACTGTGCGCTGGGACAGATCCTCCCCTCCTGGCCCTCAGAAGAAATCAAACCTGCCAAGTTGATCCTGGACTTCTAACTTCCAGAAGAATAAGAAAATAGATTTCTGTTATGTAAGCCACCAGTCTGGTATTTTGTTATAGCTGCCCAAGCACACTCACACAGAAAACAAAATTTAATAGTCTCAAACACTGTTTCCAGTGTTTATCTAGCACTTAAACAGTAAGGTTAGTGTGAAATGTTTTAAAATACGTTGATGTCACCATCTCCCTGCCCTTCCTTGAAGTTCTGAGCATGCCATCTGTCCACTTGACTTCTAAAAGTTCTATGGTGCTTCCTGCCTCATTTGATGTAGGCTAAGCTTTTCCCCTCAGGAAGGTTTTTAAATTAAATACCCTCCTAAGTTACCTGGAATATTCCCAAATAATGAATTTGACATTTCAATGCAAATTGCAAGTGAATATTTAGTAGCAGATCCCACATCCTGGAACTCAATTACTACCTTGTGAAGGAGGATAGGAGACCTACAAGGTTTCACACTTATAAGATTGGATTTTTGAGTCTCTGTGACAATGGAGAATGTGGGCCCTCTTTTTCAGAACAAAACTTTAAAGTGTGCAGATCAAATTTAGTTCTTTTCATCAAATGTTTATTGAACACTTAGTATATGCTAATTACTAGGCATGAACTATTTTAATGAATCCCTTGTAGCAATGGAAGCATTGGAGTTAGGTGCATTTACATTGACCTTGGAGTCATTTTAATTAGAAATAAAATGTTGCAATCTTTTAAAAAATCCAATGATGTTTGCAGTAGATATTCTACCACTCATCTTTCATTTTGATAAACGTAAGGGTAAAAGGGAAGACATCTGTAACCTGGTGGAGTTGAGGGGTGTGGGACTGACATCAGAAATGGGGAACAGCTCAGAATTCCAGCCTGACTTGGTTTTCTACATTGTGGGGATTACTTGTTCACTTAAAAATACCTTCACATTTTAACTCATCTCTGTCACAATGCTCCCGACACCGTGTCACACTGGAGCTCAGCTAAGGAATCATACTGATGCCCACCTCTACGACATGAAGAATTGGATAGACAGTGTCACCACAAGAATACACTCACTTTATAGGGACAAGTTCAATTCTAAGTGAATCAAGAAAAGAGGAAGAGGGGTTGGAGGGGTGGCTCACTGGTACAGTGCTTACCTGACATGCATGCGGACCTGAGTTCAAGCCCCAGTGCCACATATACAGCTTAGTGGTAAAAACCAGATGAAAAAATAAAATTAGCATGCTCTCTCTAAGAAAAAAAATGAAGACGAAGAAAGGAAAAGAGGAAGAAACAGAGAAAAGAATTAATTAATTCCTTTTTACAGCCAGGGGAGAGGGCTGCTGCTTTGGGAAATGGGATGGGAGTGAGCGAAAGGCTAGGGTAGGATCTTCCATGACAACCACTTGGACCTGTAACAAGGGGAGGGCTTGTCATTCTGGGATACCCACTGCTTGTCCTGAAGCCAGAAAGGGTTGAGCAATCAGTCCACCAAGAGCACCCCGGAGAGTATCAGAGACTTGCCTCGCACGAAGGTTACAGGAACAGCAATCCTCAAGCCTCAGCCCACCATTCCAACACCCTTTAGAGGCAGAAGTTGCCCCTTGGAAATCCTGATTTTCCATAAGGGATTTATCTGATAAAGATCATAGGTAGAGGGCCTGGAGCGGTGGCTCAGTGGTTGCCGTGCTTGCCTGGCAAGCCTGAGGAGCCAGGGTTCAAACCCCAGCACCACGTACACAACTGAGTCAGAGCAGTGAGGACCAGATGAGGAGCTGGTTAAAGTTTTTTCTCACTTCCTCTTTCACTGTAGCTCTCTCTTAAACAAACAAACAAACAAACAAACACAGAAACATAGGAAGAAATGGTTAGTAGTATTTTCCTCCAAGAAAGAGCTGCTATTTTGCCATTTTTAAATGATTTTAGGGTGTTAGAAAGGATCGTCTCCTTCATTCTACAAGTCTGATTACTCTCAAATGCTGGAGCATTTATAACCTATGCTTTTATGATCTGTTTTGAATGAATTTTGTTTCACTAGCAATCACTAATGAATTATTGACATTGTTTCCCTTGCTTAAGATATGCACGAGCCAGTTTCTAAGGTTTGAACACTTCCTCGTCGCCCATTAAGTTGTCTAGGATCTGAAATTTACTTTTTTAAAGATGTTCATTTGTGGAGAAAGAATCTCAAAATAAACATTTGTGAAGGCCCACAACAATTTTTTTTAAAAAAGCAAATCATTGTAGAATCAACACGAAGAGTCTCTTAACTTCTCTTATAATCTGCTGATTTTAAACCTACTCCATTTCTAAAAGCAAAATAAAAAGCAAAGCACCTCAAAAGTTGGATTTAAAAAAATCTGGCAGCTCCATTTCATATCAGACTTAAGATTGGCATTGGCAAAAAGAGTGGTGCATAAATTCATTTTGGTTTTATGGTTAACCCAATTAGTTAATTAGTAGTGAAAGATTCAGATTCCCTGAGTCAGCAGTCTCATGACTCAAATCACACTGATAGTCACAAATTAGTATGGACTTAGGCAGAAAATACTTCGCTGAGTAGGTCTATGATCCAGATCCTTAATCTCTCCCTGTGTGGAAAGGAAATCCTCCTTTGCTGCAAGACCTCAATCTAAACTGAGACTAGGTATTTAAATATATATGTGTGTGTGTGTGTGTGTGTGTGTGTGTGTACACACACATATATATATAAAATAGATATTACACATTTTATAGTGAAAACTAATACAAGGCAGCAGGGACCAAGATAACCTCAAAAGGCAGCTAATCCAAAGTATCTTCAGCTTTAGCTAAACGGAGATTTAAAATGGATAAGCTAGGGGCTGATTTGATCATAATCCCCAGCTATATACCCAGCATTTTCTTTTTCAATCTTAAAATCATCCCTTGGTTCCAGCTAAGAAGCTGAAGTAAAGCCAGTAAGCATTTAGCCTCTTCCCAAGGAGGGTATCGTTTGACAGCTCACAGGAAAGATGCACAATGACCACCAGTGTCAGTTATTCGAATGACTTCTGGTCCTCATGTGACATGAGGTTTGTCCCCCGCCTCTGCCATCTCAAGTTCTCAGGGCGATTTTCTTTTCTATGACAGTTTAAGTAGACCAAAGACAGAGAATGAATAAATTCCTTTTTCAAATAGACAAAAAGCAAACAAACAACCTGGCCAAATGTGACCAACCTCTTCTAATTCTCCAACCTTCTCCAGCAGAAAACACAGGGTTAAGCATGGCAAACAGAAATTCAGCAATGGCAAGTGAAAGCCATTAACACACCAAACTCTGCAAACATTTTCATTTACACCCTGGGAACACATCCCCAACGCGAACCTTAGAAGGTTATGAAGATGCTGTCTTCTAGCAAAAGAAAGTAAACATGTGCAAATAATTATGATTTATTAATCTTGTTTTCTCTTCCAAAAGCAAAGCAGGAGAGGACGGCGACATTATACCTGATTCCATTATTGATGAATAATAAAGTACGTTTGGGAGGGAGAGGGGGTAGGTGGGAAAAAGACAGGGAAAACACGTAATTCAATTAAATGCCCTTATAAAAGCTTGAATTTTACACAATCATTTCTATATTTGAGACAGGAGAGGAAATCAAAACTGAAAAGATGAAGGATGGAAATGTAGGAAATTAATGGTATTTAAATGGAATAATGAAGCTTTGTTCTTTAGAAGCAACCCGAGAGCACTTGATCCATTCCAACTCTGCTTTTCATACTTACACGCAACAATGGCTAAGGCCTACTGGGTACCTACAAAGAGCCAGGGGCGGCATTGCTTTATGTGCCTGAGTTCATTTCATCCTCCCCGGGGCTCAGTGAGTAGTATTGTTAGACCCACTTTCTAACGGTGAATTTGGAGGCCTAGTATGTTTAAGAGACTTACTCCAAACCTCACGGCTAGGAAGTTAGCAAATGAGACTCAGAACACAGCCTGGTGCCCAGTCCTTTCATTCACTTCCTATGATCATCTCTTCTGAGCTAATTCATTTGCAAATGATATGGTGAGGATATGAGGTGTCCTGCAAGCTCATGGTAGTGCAGGAATATTCAGAAGTAAAATTATCAGACTAGGAGAGCTGTCACCTAATCAGTCATCCTAGTTTAAATGAACTGAGGGGTGGTAACTATAGGCAGGTGCCATGTGGCTCGAGGAGGTGAGACACTAGGGCTGTGCCTTGGAAGGGTGACTCCTTCCTATCTCCCCTGCATGCCCCCCCTTCTCTCTCTCTCTCTCCTTCCTGGCCCTGCCATGAGCAGAGCAGCTTTCCCGTGCTGGGCCCTTCTCCCATGATTGGCTGCCTCACGTTGGACCCACAGCAAAGGACTAGGGTGACTATAGACTGAAGCCTCTGAAACCATCAGCTCCAAATAAACTTCTCCTCCTCTAAGTTATTCTTGTCATATATTTTGGGGACGGTGATGTCAAAGTTAACCAAAACAGGGATAAAATTGGAGTTTTCTATACATGTCTGTTTCTGGATTTCTTCTTAACCACTCTTAGCCTCTAGCACATAAGCAGAACACCATAAAAGAAAATCAAAGAAATAAAGTTTACAGCTTCTCAATAGCATTTGGCATCCACGTACCAGAAACTGTTGGTGCGAGCCACCAACTAACTGGCACTTATGCACTTTCAGGCAATGAGTACTGGGGGAGGGGGCTGCTACCTAGTTAGGCACGTGGTTACAAACGAAGACAAGACCTGAAATCAAACATTAGCTCTACTATTTACTAGGTTCCATGACCACAAGCAACAGATTCAACTTCTCTAGGTGTCAATTTCTGTTGTAAAATGAAGGTGATAAAGCCCAATTTTTCAAAGGGCCAGTGGGTGAACAGCTGGAACAATGATTAAAGTCACTTAGCTCAGTGCTTGGCCACAGCAGGAGTTTCTTTTATGATTGTTACCATTGCTGTTGTTGTTATCACTATTCTTCCTTGAACCTCTGACAATGTTGAATAAAAAAGGTACTGGTGCACCCAGTTATTATGAACTACCCACAAAAACTTCAACATTTGCTTCATAACTGAACACAATTTTATCTCTAATTTACTTTCTAAGTCGTTAATTTCATCAACATTAGGTATGCACATGACTAAAATCAGAATGTTAAATGTCTCAGAGAAGGAAGAACCTACTCTTCTTCACATGCCTACCTCCCTCTGCCAGTTCTGAGAGTGCTGTTGGCTGTTAGCTACCAGCTGAGTCTGAGACCAGCCATCAGTCAAAAAAGCCCAAGGTCATGAGCCCCACTGTCTCAGGCAGCTTGGGCTGCTACAACAGAACAGCACAGTCAGGGTGGCTTACAATGGCCATGCTTTTCCCCAAGGTCCAGGTGCTGGTGAGGGCTCTCACTGAGCAACCTTCTGCTGCGTTCACATGATAGAACCTTGGTGTCTACTTCTCTTTTTATAACAGCTTTAATTCTAACACTATGAGGACTCAACTTTCACTATCTCATCTGACCCTAATTATCTCCCAAAGGCTCCCCTCCCACAACAGCATCATATTTAGGATTCTGGTCTTCAATATACCAATTTGGGAGGGACCCAAGTATTTGGTCCACAGATCCTCCCTCATGGCTTCCTGGTTCCAGTGACTGGAGGACTCTGGTCTACACCGACCCAGCCCCCTTGAATTATGGCAGAACCATTCTAGTGGCCATCTCAGCCACAGCAAGATTTCTGTTGTGATGGCATCACTACCACAATTCAGTTCCTCCACTGCCTAAGCCTCTTCCTTCATCTTCCACAGTTGTTGATCCTAAAGATAGATTACTATAAAAACTTCCTGTGCAGAGAGAGCTTCCCAGGGAATCCAGCATAAGACACCATTTACAGACTTTCTGTCAGAGTGATGAGCCCAGTGCACACACCCACATTCTTCCCCAGGGCTCTCACAGCAACTCTATCACAGCTTTTAGTTAAGCCACTGTGTTCACAACCATAACAGTGCAATATTCCAGTGCACACACCCACATTCTTCCCCAGTGCTCTCAGTGCAGTTCCATCACAGCTTATACTGGTCACTACCCCCAGCCAAATAGCATCCTATGACTACCATTCCTTTCTCATAGAAATTTTGCTTTGTCTTGGAAATAATAAAACTATTATTTATTCATTGGCTTCCTTTCTACGAACTTCATTTTCTCCCAATATGTCAATGGATTGGTGGAATATCTCTCAGTAAATCTTATAAAAGTACTTTAACAATTATTCTTAGTTTTTGGATACTTCTCTTCTGGAGAACTCCACCTGGTCTAACAGGTACCTATTGTTCTGAACTTATGTAATACTGACAATTGCCTTTATTATTCTTCTATTAAAAATTCTTGTTTAATCAACTCCACAAATTTATCTTTTTTTTTTTTTAATACTGGGGATTGATCTCAGGTGTGCTCTACCACTGAGCTACCCTGGTTTGAGAAAGGGTCTTGGTAAGTTTCCAAGGCTAACCTCAAGCTTTGGATTTTCCTGCCTCAGCCCCCAAGTAGCTAGGATTGCAGGTGTATACCACCATGACTGGCACATTTATCTTTCTTGGTAATACTTTTGTTTTCCTGAACACTTTTGTTTTGTTTTGTTCTTCAGAAGTGCCCATGGGAGGAACATCCACACCTTTTCTTCTTCACTACCGTGAGTGATAGTTTGGCTGGACATAAAATTCTTGATGGAAATCCACGTTTTCTCCAGATTTTAAATTTTTCCTTGATTTGGTGTAGTTAGTAATCATCTAAAATCATTCTCTTACTCTTTTCTTAGGTATGAAGAACTAAATATTACTTGAAGCTTAAGGAAATTATTATTTACTGCCAGTGTTCTGAAATGTTCTGATATTTTCAGTTAGCAATTTTTTTATTCACTGGGATAGGTGTTTAGTGGACTCATTTAATCTGTGTTGTTGTATTTTATTCTAGAAAGAATTTTTCTTCGAAAATTTTCCTCCTCACTCTTTCCTCTCCCCTCTCAGGAATTCCTTAGAGTGGGGAAAGCGTGACTTCCTCGATTGATTCCCACTATTTTTTTTATATTTCTGTTCTTCCTTTTTCCCCCTATTTTGTAAACTATTTTACTCATTAATTAACATTCCAATCCTTTTATTCTGCTTTCTTTTTGTTGCCTATCACATTTCTAGTTTTCAAGTACTTTCTTGGGCTCTGTTTCTTTTCAGGGCTCCCTGTTCTTATGAAGGTATTCCTCACATATGTGTAGATATTAGAGATTTGGTCTTTACTTCTCTTCTGCTCTCAGAAAACTTTTATTTCTTCTAGGTGTTTAACTATCTCTCAATTTGAGGCTTCCCTAACATGTTAGATGAGTCTAGAGGGTTTTTTCCCCTAATGTTGACAATGGATGTCTTTGTTGATGTCTCGGGGCTCACTTTAGCCCTCATCGGGTGTCCCTGAGTTTCTCCAGTGAACATGGCCACAGTATCCTTTGAGGAAGCTGGCTTGGGAAGAAGAACTGATGTGCACGTGTTGTGCAAGTTCTCCTCCAAAGCTGCTCTTTCCAGCCCACGCCTCATTTGGGCCTTCAGCAGTTTCTGGTGTCCCTGGGTTGGGTTCCAAGGAGCAGGCTGACTCATCTCTTTGATGATATTGTCCTCTGTAGGCTCGGTGGAAATTACTTCTGCTCTGATAAGTCAATTACCATCTGCTCTCTGCTTCAGCAATGTTTGTTAAAAGATTTTCCTCTGGAAAATCTTCCTCTGATTCTTTGTCCTTGTGAATTAATGTCTTTTTGGTTCTCCCAGTGCCTTTTAGCTGAGTTTGAGAAGAAAAAATACATGTGTGTGTGTGTGTGTGTGTGTGTGTTGTCATTTTAAGCAGAACTCTTGTAATGTGCCTTATTTCCAAATATGCATCGATCATTTCACCAAGCATTTACGATGAAGAACAGTTTTCAATACAGAATTGAACCTTTTCTTGAGAGGAGTCTGCATTTGCAAAAAAAATGGTTTATTCATTGTGTAGAACCAACAAAGGAGAGTTCATAATTTCAAAACAGAAAGAAAAAGAAAAAAAGATGAGTTTTCAAAGGTACAGAGCCATGGCTTTATTGCAAACCTCAGCACAATTTTGTAAATGTGTTCTTAAATATACCTTTCTTTAGAGAGTCATTTAGTAAAGTAAAAGAAAATAGGCAGGAATATGCATTGTGCATTTTTACCAGAACAGACAGAGGCCTTGTCATGTACTGTCCTATTAGACAGATCTCTCCAGAGTGACATGGATTCTCAACCAGAAATGTTGTTCTTTTGTGCAGTCCTGGTGTCACCAATTAGAATGATGACATCAAACCACTCTGCACACCTAGAGAATGCAAATTCCAATCTCACCATTAAAGGCAATCAGCAAATAATTGAATGGACATGGTAACATGATTAAATTGTATCATCTACAAGATGTATAAACAGAAAATAAGAAAGTAGGCCATGTAATGAAGTAGAGCCTTTCTTTCAAAATTCTGCTCAAAATATTACTGTGTTTTTATATATATAAAAACATGGGTATAAGAGAAACTCATATGAGGGGACTAAAGACTATGGGATGTACGTGGAACATTTAAGTCATCTCTTTGACAGAGTTACTACTCTTCCTGGCGTAATGACTTCTATAAATAATTGAAACTTCCAACCTTGTAGTAATGATTCGGTAATAAGTCCAAATGCATTGAGGCATGAGAGAACTTCAAACATTACACAGAGTGTTTAATGTTATCATCTGGTCCAGAAATTATTTCAGTAAATAACATCTGGCAAAAAATAATTATCCTGCATTTAAGTACCAAAATGAGATATTTTGGAGAAGGCAAAATGCCAACTTCATATTTTTTTTTATAAAAATTCAAGAATGATCTTAAAAGTAAAAATGGGATGTTACTAGATGTGTTGTGATGAAGGGCAGACCCATCTTTGGCTTCAGGCTTGTCAGGTTTATGTCTTCATTTTATTACAGTGGTACAAAGCCTGATCTCAGAGTTCAGATGATGCATACTGTGGAACTCGGATATTTACAGTCAGAAATTTGCAGCTTCGTCTATAAATACCAGCTAACGTAAGTGAGTTATTTATGAAATATGCTCCTATTTTGCATTGTATTCTAGAATCACATTTTTATCCAAAAAAAAAAAAAAAAAAAAACAAAACGCTTCCCTTTGGATAAAAGAGGCTAAATAAACAATCTCTTTAAAACAGAATCAAGTGCTGTGTGCACGTACCCAAATCAGGTCTAAGCAACGCAAGTGAGGCCCTCAGCAGGTGCAATTCTAAGTGGTGTCAAAAATCACAGTAAATAAGGTAAATTATATTTTAATGTAGTATTTTCCAAATTAATATTGTAAAAATATTCTACATGACACAACCACTGATGCATTCCAGACAGGTTGCTTGAATAAAAATCGTACACTAGGTAAAAACCAGGTAAATGTGAACAGAGTACAGACTTTAGTTAAATTTTGAAATGCATAATTAAGAAAAGATTGAAATTTCAAATAAAATATATAGCCAACTTTTGCTTTTACAAAAATGTCAATGTGGCTTGATGTGACACTGGTATGTGCTTGTGTAATTATCATTTTTTTATTTTGTTTTGTTATATGTTTGGAAAAAATAGCTATGAGGACTAATGTCACATTTTATATAACGTAGAAGCCATTAAATTCTACCAGTGAATACTACTGTTTATCTAGTAGTTTATAAACTCCTTAGTTCCAGGTTATACTCCTATACACACAATATTTTTTACCATGCCCAAAATCTTTACTAAAGCTTTAATATTTTATAAGAACTACTGAATACATATTTTGACAGATTTGAGAGGGCGTACGAGGCACTAAATCCGGAATGAGGAGCCCTGAGCTCTGCTCCAGGTTCTCTGCAATCCCAGGTGACACGTTTAACTTCAGTGGACTGGGCTCTCCTGTGTTAAATTGGTGAACTACATGATTTCTAAATGCCCAATACTCTCAAGAGTTTATGGATTTGTGATTTTTCAATTTAGTTTTTCTTCACTTACCAGCAATTAATTAGAAAATCATATTAAACAGAACATTACAGCATAGAACTTTTTTGTTTTTTTCTGTTATTCATTTGATTTTTTTGGTTGTTGTCAGCAAATTCTTTTTTATTATTATTATTAGTTGAATATGGAGTTACAATTGATGGGGAATCATTATCAAACAATCAAGAACAAATGTATATTTACATAGTTAGCCAAGGCTGATGCCATGTCATGGATGCCCTCTTGAGTTCCCCATGGTTCTATGTTTCCCCCAAAAGAACCCCTGTGTTAAATGGACTTCTCAAGGAGGTCAGAGATCTCCTTCTGAGATGATTCCCCCATACTCCAACCCTCCAGTCTCCTAGATATCCTTCCTAAACCCTCCCCCTCCCTGCCCCAATTCTCTACATCTCCAGATATCCTAGGCAAGGATCCCCCTGTTTATGTAAAAATTCATACATTTTGAGGTTATTACTAGCTTAGCCATCTAACATACTGTTTCCAGTTGTATTCTAGCTTCCACAAATGAGAGAAAACATTCGGCCCTTGAGTCTCTGAGATTGAGATACTTCATTTAGCCTAATTCCTGTTATTCATTTGATATCATCAAAATGAAATTTACAGGGATGGATTGCCATAGAATCCATAAGTTGTTCTTTTTTGTCGTTTTTAAAGAGAGAAAGAGGAGAAAGGATCAGTTTTATTTAGTCTTTCATGTGGCTTTTGTTGCTCCCACACTTCATTGTGTACGTGGTGCTGGGGTTTGAACCTGCATCCTTGCACATGCCAGGCAAGTGCTGTAACTGCTGAGCCACCGCTCCAGCCCTCATAAGCTCTTAGTAGGCAAAATTGTGAAATATTATATTTTGGCCACAAATCAAAGGTCTTCAGGGATGAGACTCTGACCCCAACATTTGAAATGGAGAGATACCTTACTAACATCCTAAATTAATTCTGTAAATGTAATTCCTACTAAACAAGTAAAAAAAAAAAGAAAGAAAAAAAGAAAGGATCTGGGGGTGTAGCTCAGTAGTAGAGCATGTGCTTGGCACATGAGAAGCCCTGGGTTCAAATCCCCATCATCCCTCTAAAACTGTAAAAAACAAGATGTTGTATTACTAAGGAATTTACAAAAGCATACCTTTCAAAATATGACTGGTCTGATTTAAATATTCTTATAGATTCCAATACATGTGTAACCATTATTCTATGGGAAAAGGTACTTAAATTCTCAAATTGGTACGGAAGTTTTAAAATACAACTTTTATTACATAAAAATTACAATTACATTATTGTTAACTACAGGTGATTTTCTAGAAAGTTCTATACAGCATTGTAAAATGTTAAAAGAACGATGTTTCCTTATGCAATCCAAAACCATAACCATTTCATACACTAAGTCTGCTTGATTGAAATTTGTCTAGTAATGACACAGTTGGACCAAAACATCCTCATTTCTAGATTTTTACATTGAAACATAAATGACAATCTACGTCCTATCACCCGGTTGTAATAAGCAAGTTTGTAACCTCTTTAAACTTTAACAGAGCTACCAACAAGCAATGGTGTACTTATAGAGTACACACTGACAGTCCCCAGTAGCAACAATTTGACTTGCTATTTATCAAGTATGCATTAGTGTGGAAGTGATAAGCAGTCAGCAGAAATCTTACTCTGAATTTTGAATGCTGGTCCTTTTGCAGGCTAGTGGTCTGTGGTCAGTCCTTCCCCAGGATGCTGGGGTTAGCTCCAGCTTCCACAGACGGGTGAAGATATTCGACCCTTGACTCTCTGAGTTTGGCTAACATCACTCAGCATGATTTTTTCCATTGCCATCCATTTACCTTCAAAGGCTGCAATATCATTGCTTCTAATTGCTGAGTAGAACTCCATGGTATATATGTACCACAGTTTTTGGATCTAATCATCCAGTGAGGGGAATATGAGTTGGTTCCATAATTTAGCTATTGTAAATGTATTTTTTGATTTACAGTATTTTCAACTTCAAATGGGTTTATGGGGATATGACATCATCATAAGTCAAAAATCATCTGCAACATCACTCAGCAGTTTGGGGAATGAGAGATATAAGCTTAAAGTTAAGAAAAAAGTTTGAGTCAAACAGTATATTTTAAATGTTTACTTCCTTACAAAGGTACAAAGTAAAAATTCTAAAGGATTTTACTTAACTTACTTTATTTAACTTACTGTTAAATTATTTATGAATAGAATGAAACGCTAAAGAAGGTTTAAATGTATTATTCATTTTTTACTGCATATATGATAAATGTTATTTGGGGAATTTATTTGAATTCAAAGTGATTTATTCATCAAATCGTCTCCTTCCCCTCCCCAAACAGAAAAGTAAGTGTATCTCTATTTTAAAAAAAATTCCTCACAAATCCTGATTGAGTAGAGATCAATAGAAGACTATAGAACTTGTGAAGAATATAGATCAATGTGGAGGTTCAAGCAAACTGAATAGAAGTTTAAGCAAAGCCAAACACTCACAGATCATTCTACATACTGATGTGTTCGCCTACATTTACCTACACTAACACAGCCTTGTAAAGAGAAAAGGCAGTCACTTAAACCCACTACCTGTGTTGTTATGGCTTAGAAATCTGCAAAGTCCCCAAAAGGCTCATGTGTTGAAGGTTTGGTCCCCAATATAGCAATGTTCAGAGAAAGGAATTTGGGTTAGTGATTGCCTCAAGGGCTCTGAACTTATCAATAGATTGATCCATTGAGGGATTTGATGATGAATGGATTATCAGGAAGTAGCAGAAAACTGTAAGAGGAGGAATCTCCTTGGAGGGAATGGGCCCTTGGGGACATATTCATGGCGACTATATCTTGTCTCAAGCCCCTTCTCTCTCTCTCCCCGATATCTGTCCTCCACCCCTCCCCATCTTCCTCTGCTTCCTGGCTCTGCTGATGCCTTCCACCATGATGAGATTCTGCCTCACTGCAGGTCCAGAAATGATGGAGACATCTGATCATGCTCTGAAACCTCAGAAACCATGAGCCAAAACGTCTTTCGTCCTCTGCGTTGTTTTCTCAAGTATGTTGTCCCACTAAAGAAAAGCCAACTAACACGAGCATGTTCAATACTCTACAAACAAATGGTGTACTTTCTGCATATTCCTGTCGGCAACTAAATAAGATACCTATAAAAGAAGGAGCTGTGAGGGCTGGAGAGGTGGCTCAGGGGTAGAGCGCTTGCCTGGCATGTGCGAGGGCCAGCGTTTGATCCCCAGCACCACATACACAACTAAGTGGAGAAAAAACAAAAACCAGATGAAAAACTAAAATTGACTCTCTTTAAAAAAAAAAAGGAGCTACTTGTAATGCACTTAAAATGGCTGGTAGTTATTCCCGATAGGCTCTGGCTCACACATTCTTACTTAATTTGCTAATTCCTTTCATGTTGTTTTTTTAAAAGTTACGACATTACCAAATATTGTGTCATTTTCCAGTACTGTAAAAAATAGTCAAATTAATCTTAAAAGCTTTTGTATTGTGGTGGCAGATTTAGTTAAGACATACTTTCATATAAAGCTATTATTAGGAGACATCCACACACACCTTAGCTCTCCATCCCTACTAGGCAGATGGTGGTAGGAAGGAGACCTGCCATTCCAACAAGGCACCATTTTCGTCAATATGCTCATCGGTTACAAAGCAAAGCTGGGCTACATCTGAGTCATTACTTTCTGGCCCAGGATGTGAAAAATGATCCATTAATCCACCCAGCTACACATCGAGTTCCTTCCTCTAATTTTATATGTTTATCTGAAAAGCTGAATTGTGTCCTTTGTAATTGAGCCACACAGAAAGATTATATATAGTTCTGTCTCCTTTTCTCCTATTTGGAGCTATTTTTTACACAATTCATTCATAGGGAAGAGTGTAGAAATGGAATTTTCATGAGGTTGTATTCTGTTCAGGAAGAATGATGCTTTGAAAATCCACATTTCTGTATAATGCAATATTGAAAACAAAATGAAATTACATTTGAGTTTTTTTCCCCAAACTCTATTTGTGCTTTCATCCTAAAGAAAGACTGTACTGAGGTCTTGGAAATAATCCATATAGAATACACTGATTATTCCATTTTAAAAACATACAGCCAAATGCTGACTTCCCTTCATTGACTCTAGATAATTCTCCCATTACTTGGGAAATCAGTCTTTGAGAAGGAGTTGCTTATTCTGAGAGTTGGAAATTTGGAAAAAAAATTTTTTTTGTTAAAATTTATCACCTATTTCACCAATAAGGACCATAGCTGCTGCTTCATTTATTTATTTATTTTGGACATATTAATGCCATCCAGCCATTGTCAAAACTGAAAAAGAGTTCCTGGCCAAAAAGTGTGTGACCTGGCCTGCAGTAGGTACAGCTGCAGTTCAGTTGGCCCTGTAGCTAGGTCCCATCTGTAAGGGTTGGATGCTTGGTGACACCGGCCAGTCTGAAGCCTATTTAAAGAAGCCTGAAAAAGCTAAGCAGACAGATGGTAAAGCAATACAGTAATGAGGAAAATTTAGCTTATGTTGATGATGTATTTTGCCTTCCAAGAGGATGTCACAACTAGCAAGTAATACTCCATAATGGGGCATCTATCACTCATAGGCATGCAAACATTTGTGCCCTATCACAAAATCTGAGTTGAGGTGCCATAAATTTCACCAAGTATAAACAGCACACAACACTCAGTTAATATGACAATTTGCAATATGTGTTGCATGACACAATTATTAAGTAAGTGATTCCAATTCCATTGGCTTAGTGCCGATCTCTTTTCTCTGGTTAAGAAGGTCTTGTTTTTTGTATTGGTTTGGTTTTTGTGGTGTGGCTCAGCTTAAGCAAAACTAGAAGTATTTTTTAGAAATAATGGGTTCCTCCAAATTCAGATTAAACATCAGTAGGGTCTGGGTACCCAGGAGGAGGGAAGGAACGGAAAGCAGGCCAGCATGCTGGTTCATAGGGCACTGAGGGACAGGGGAGCTGGATTGCATCCTAACTGCAACTGGACTTCACTATTGAGTTTTGATTAGGAGGGATGTCACAACTCCATTTATATTCTAAAGCTACCCTTCCACTTGCTGGGTGGACAACAGATTGGAAGAGACTACAAAGTCCATTATGGAAAAACAGATTAAGAGACTGCTCTGTTTTCCTGCAAAATCAACAGTCCAGTTTGGGACTGAAATATCACATGTGCAGCACAGCTAACAGCATGGATGGCCAGGAAGGCACAAGCTTTGGCTGCTGGCTCTCTGTGGCATGCCTCATTTCTTTATGAAGTTGCTTTTTGTGCCTTAAATCTCAATGCCATTATGATTTATGACCACATGAAATCTTTTAAATTAAGATTTGTTTGATTGTCTGTTTCTATTAGGGTAACCATAATAGCAATTTTCCTTTCCCAAACAAATGTTTCGCAGAGCGCTGAACTCAGAGTCTGTGCATGGATCATGACAGTGATTAATTTCTATCGCTAAATTCTTTATTTTCTATAACTAATTTAAGATAGCTGCCACTTTTTAATAACTAAAGGATATAAATCCAGTGGGTTATTTTTTCCTTAGGTAATTGATATAACATCTTCATATTAGTGACTATAAATTATGGCTCTGTTACCCCATTCTGTCACCCAGCAAGGCTGCTCAAAGTACACCCAAGACAGGCTGCCACTGTGCAGTGGTGCATACAATTTATCCTAAACTAAACAACAAATCGCAGAGCCAGACACAGTCTAGAGCAATAATTTACTTAGGATTTCATCCAGCTGATGCAAAACTCACTGATCTTGCAATGCTGCTTTGTTTTTATTTTTAAAGGTTAGTGTTAACCATTGAAAGAACGGACTCTCTCCCTAGAACCACTATGGAGGCTGGAAAGAGAGATCTCATTTACCTATTTTATTTCACCAAAAGTATCAAGTAAATCATGGAATAAAATTAGTAAATAAGGCTATAAAATCCCTCAAAATTTCTGAGGACTAAAACATTTCCAATCCTAATGACTCATTTCTGCTATGTAGATGTAATTCCTCTTGTTCAAATGCCACTTCTCTCGAGATACATCCACAGGCATCTATGACTCTCAAACAGAATCTATTCCTGGGGTACAAACACCAGCAGAAAGCTGAAGTACCAGAGTGGATGCCAAATGTATAAATGATTTTTCGATTGCACTGTGTTGGCTTATATGTAAGATAATTCCATCTCTTTTAACCAAATAGTGAGGGGGAGGCATTCTAACCAGCCACAGAATGGCATCTGAACCACTCAGAGAGAATGAGGACATCTGTGAGTATTTATACCCATAAAAACATTTAGTACATTCTTAAATCAAGGAATCCCAGCTGCAAAAGAATGAAGGTCCCTGCTCTGGCGCTATCAACCCCTCTCAGCCATGAGTAGCAAGGACACCCCAACAGTGGCACCCTGACTACTTATATACAACTATAATTGATTACATTTAACTTCATAGGATTTGTAGATGAACGATGGCTGCATGTTTATGCAAAGTATCTCCGTAAAGAAATGAGGCTAATTTTCTTCTTGAACAACTCGTGAAGGCAGAAGAGCAATCCCACTGCAGTGGGAATATACGGCGACATGTTTCAACACGGAGCAGCAGTATTTCCAAGTTCAGCCAGTCAACTGTCACATGCTAACAGCTGCCGTGAATATTACTTGATGTCAGGACAAAAATGGGAGATCTCTTGAAGCAAAAAAAAAGAGAATGTTGAGTTCCATGGGTAAATCTGTAACACACCCACCAACCAGAAAGGTGGAAACAAGCTTCTAGGGGTAAAAGAAAGCGGAGAACCACAATTTTAATTCCAACAAACTTTTTAAAAGGCTGTTTGTTGCTATACAAAATGACTGTTTGGTCAGCCTCTGGGATTCATTAATAAAAATATTAAACATGTCAAAGATTTAGATCATCTAAGATGAGTGACAGAGAACATATTTAAGGAAGGAAAATTATAAAATAGTAGGGTTGAAAAGGGTATGAATATCCATTTGGTCCAACTTCATCTTTTTAACAGATAAAGAGACTAAGACCTAAATCACATGACTCCTAACTGGTAGAATTAATAACAATTTATTGATTCTCCGAATAACCAGAAAGTGTTCCGGAAACACTAGGCTGTACCTTTTAGGTGACAAATGAAAATAATTAAGGTGGATCATTTTCTTCATTCTCGAAAAAAAAAAAGGTAGGCTAATACTCCTTTTATAGTTTCAAAAAATATTTCTTTTAGTATAACCTAGATACAAAATGTTCAATGGCTTTACTAGAAAACACCAACATTTCCAGGATCCAGAAAGTGCATGTATCAAAATGATAATCTAACACCAAGATTTCTTTTTTGGTATCTGGTTTTACTGAAGCATCACATCCTGACTACAAGGCTCAAATCTGTTTTATCAGCATAGCAAAATGTTGAAACTCTCCCAAACTCTGAAGGATTCTATATGACACAAGAACACAGGCAAATACTGTGCCTATCAGCGTTAGTACAGTCATTATTTGACTAAAAACATGGGGTTTTGTTTTATTCCAATCTGAAGCCCATCACTCTGATTATGGTTGTTATTCATTAGACATGGTTCCTGATGATTTTTGATTATTTCTGAAATTCTGGCAAATGATATCTACTTGTGCTCCTTTGAGACGATTCAAATGTGATGGTGGCCTTGAGGAATGATCCCCTTACCAGACAAATTTATGATATCTACTCAAAGTGACCACTTTGAAATGGAGAGCATTCATTGAATGCTTTTGAAAGGGAAAACACTAGAGAAGTTTTAAAAAGTTTGTTTTAGAAGTCAGAAATGTATTTACATTTTATAATTAAATTATTTATAGCAGCCCCATTTCTACAAGTTTATTGTGCAGCTCCTTTTATGGCTCCCCACAGTCCCTGGCAGAATGAGGTAGTCGGTGTACAGGCCACACACACTAAGGGTTACTGACACATGATCTTAAACCTGTCCAGCTTCATGTCCAGTCCCAGAGGATGAAAATGCCTGGGATTCATCCCAGTGAGAAAGCCTCTGCAGACCCCGGCAGGCCTCCGGTACGACAGAGCCTCACGGCAGCTGAGTTGAACCATCAGGAGAGAATGGTTTATCTTTCATAACTAACAGAAAACTCATTCTGTCTCACAGAAGCCATTTTCTACATTTTCTCACTTTGAAAAGAAACAAAAAATTAGTACCAATGACGATGGTTACTACACATTAACACTTCTATGCCAAAGATTGCTTTTGCATGCCTTGACCATATTTTTTAAAGAGAGAGAGAGAGAGAGAAATTTTATTTTTTCTTCTGGTTTTTGTACTAGTGAGATTGAAGCAGCTGTACCTACAGGTAGGGGCTGTGTGCATGAGTGCGTGAGTGCGCATGTCCACCTATGTGATTTCCCACGTGCTATGTGTCTCTGATGAGACAGGCACTGGATTAGGCGAGGATACCTTCCTCCCCTTGCAGACATACCTGCCTTCCAGGAACACTGCACTTCCTCCTGCGCACGTGTTTAAATCATGGTGCAGCAAAGGGAAGGAGCGTTGGTTTTCTGAATGTCAAAATCAACACTGATAACAGTAATGTCTAAGCAAATGCACTGAGTGTCCTATTTCTCTTTCAAAGTTAAATAGGTCACACTCCTTGGAAAATCAAACGAAACATGCATTGCATTCCAATTCTGTTGTATTCTGACAGTTTACTGCTACAGGGCAGGAAGGCAAAAATAAATGCAGGGACCCACAAATTGCTTCCAATTGTCTGCGAACTCCTTAAGTACACAGTAAGTAGCTCTAAAAGCAGAAATGTGAATTCCAAACAGATTCCAATAGGCTTCAAATTGTCTCTTACTGTATTTCCTTTGGAAATGCTTAAGTGCAGAGCGCCAAGGTCTCCCCTGGTGAGCAGAGCTTCCCGCGTTCATTCCTGTCTTAACTGAGCCATCCTGAGGTCAAATCCCACAAGTGTGTGTCACCAAAGGACCCTTCATGGTGTCATTCTCAGTGCCAGTATATGTAAATATGATACAATTTTAGGGAAAGATAATATAATTAGAGGCTATTATTATGCAGCCCTCTCTGAGTCCTAATTTGCATGTTTCCAATAAAAGTACACAGCTCACAGTTAGCACACATAAGCTGTCATTTTTACAATACTATAATTATTACTTGCAAGACTTGAAAATATCTCTATCAGTTTCCAAAAAAGGGTTGTGGAGACATTGCTACCAATGACAATGGAATAATTAACACTCCCTTCTGCTTTCCAAAAATTTCCATCACAGCAATATATCCAAAACTTTGTAGCTCTATAAATTGTGGATAAAAATTCATATTATTGGACTGAAAATTCAGGAGTTACAAATAGCTAAGAAAGACTGAGAACTAATATCACAATGAAAGATGATGGCATTCTTTGAGGCTTGGTAGCAGTCTCTGTGCTTTCAATCATGGCATTAGTTAAACTTAAAAGCAGGAGTGATGAGTAAGATTATGCTACCAAAAGAGCATTTCCAAGGTTAGGGATCTAGAACAAGATGCTGATCCTCAGTTTCACCACAGAAATAATGAGGCACAATACAGAGATATATCCTTATTCTCTCAACATGTTTCATTCTATTTTATCAACAAATTATAGCAGAGCCATGGATATACCTGGTTTTAAAGTTATGAAAAACTGCTGCAACTAAGTCTAACCAGGTTTTTTGTGTTTGTGGGTTTTTTGTTATTTTTTTAAGAGAGAAGGACAGAGAGAGAGAGAGAGAGAGAGAATCAATTTTATTTAGTTTTCCACATGGCTTTTGTTGCTCAGATACTTAGCTGTGCATGTGGGTGCTGGGGTTTGAACCCGTGTACCTGTGTATGCTGGGCAAGTGCTATAACCGCCGAGCCACTGCTCCAGTCCCCTAACCAGTTTATATTTAGTATGCAACGTTGGCTTCTACTAAAAGCTGTTATTACCTATTTCCTCATTAGATTGTTTCATAATTATCTCTTCTGTTTATTACATATATTTATATTTACTATGAGTTGGCTCAGACCTCTTCTGGAAAAAAAATGAGCATTAACAAAAGTATTATCTTTTAGTCCAAAGAAGAAGAAAAATGAGAATTCCTGGTAAGGCAAGCACTAGATTCTTTTTTTTTTTTTTAATAAAGGTTTTTTTTTTCTTTAGGCTTTTTTTTTTTTTTTTTTGGTTGGGGTTTATTTGTTTTTTTGGAACTGGGGGTCGAACCCAGGATGTTGCGAATGTTGTGCAAGCGTTTTGCCACTGAGCTACATCCCAGCCCCGGCAAGCACTAGATTCTGAGGCTAAGCCTCAATCATGCATGTGGTGGTTTGATTAGTTTATTTATGGGGCTTAAAAATCATGTCTTTCAGGATGTAAAGATTTCCTCCATGCTCCTAGAGAGCTGTGAGCCTTCAACATTCATCAATTATAACTACCACTGGCTCAACCATTTCTTGTGTGTGTGTGTGCGTGTGTGCGCATGTGTGCGTGCGCACACATGCTCAGTTGCAGGAGTTCTTTTGGACTCCTGTTATGAACTCTCCATCTGAGTCATTCATTCATTTAACACATGCTTGGTGGGACTTACTATATACCAAAAAGTTTGAGCAGCTCAGGGTACAAGAGGGGACCAATCCACCAAATATAAACTATCCCTACACTTTGGGTACTCATACTCTAGCAAGGAGGCAAATAAGAAAAAATATATATAACAATCTAATGAAATCATCTATATAATATATCAAACAAGTGTTAGGGAAATGCAGAGAAGGAAGGACCACAGGGAAGAACAGGGAGACTTATAGGGTGAGGGGTGGGGTGGGGGGGTTATAATTTTAAATCTAGTGGCCAATGAAGCCCTGAGAAAAGGATTTCAGAAAACACCTACGGAATATGTGGGAAAGAGCTTTCCAGGCAGAGGAAACAGAAAGTGCAAAGGCCCTAGCTGGGAATAAGCCTGTTTGCTCCAGGAACAGGCAGGAAGTGAGGAGCTGGAGAGGTGACACAGGGATCCGGACCAGCAGCAGCAGTAACATGAGAAACTGCATCTGAAGTGCAAAGTCTCAGGTTACTTTGTCCTGACCTTGTCAGGGGCCAGGGTCCCACCATCCTCCCCTCCCCCATTCTGATCCGCAAAAAACTGAGAACCCTAGTATGAGGGCAAGTGGACAAGAGGACAGCTCACAGCAGATGAAGTTAGAGATGGATTTTCACTCTGAGGGAGACAGGAAGTCAGGGACATATGGCACCGGAACAGAAAGGAAGTAAATAAATAAGAGTGACTGTGATAAACTGGTAATATAATGACCCAGCTCAGCAATAGAGAGCTGACTAAATGAAATACTATTTTCAGGAAATCCGGGCTTCTATTTTCACTCATCTAATAAAAATGCACAGTTTTAATTTCTCTACCTACTATTTAAAGTATATTGCACATGCAACTTATGCATATGGAAGATTTGCCATCATTTCATGTCTATATTTCCACTTCTAACAAGCAATCATTCTGCTTCAGAAAAAGAATCTACCTCTCAATACGTTCAAACGTAAGCTAGGCCGGTAAAGACTGTTTTCTCCAAGTTCTGAAAAATGTATTATTCTCTGTCTCTTACAGGAAAGCACCTACATGTGCCAGTAAGCTGGAAGTCTTGCATTTTATACTACATAATGAACCCGTTTGTCTCTAGTGAGACGTGATGCACAGAAGCAGATCAGGAATTAAAAAGAGGAAGGGAAAAGAATAAATCTATCCAGTAGGAATGACAGCCAATTGAAACAACTTGCAGCGCTGACGTTAAGACTGTGTAAGAAAGCTGCGATTTAACTGCTATTTGTGTACACACACTTAGAAACATACACACACAGACTCAATTAATAACAGAACGGAAAAAAGGTCACTTTTCTGTTTTCAGAAATTATAACTTTCCTCACATGGAAAATGGGTACCAATAGGGCCTTGTATCTCCTTTTCAATTTTCACCTGAAGGGCCAACATATGCTTTGCACAAAGCACAAAATACCTCTGGCTTCTCTGTCATTCTGAACTGTATCGAATCTATATTTACCAGAAACTTACACCAGAGAGATTCTTCACCCCCCAACCAGATCCGCCTGCACATGAATAGTATTTTCCTATTAATACAGATTATTCACTGACAGACACAATTTCCTCTCAAAAACTTGGGTAGCAAAGACAGCTACGATTTGGGCAACAAAGAATGGATCTTAAGATGTCAACTAGCTGAGGTTATTAGCATAAAAATATCATTAAGTGACATTTACTAAAATGCAGTTTAGACAGATAGAAAGCCCTTGGTCTTTAAATCAACAACTGTCAATAAATGGAGAGTAGTAGCCGTCCATTGACTTAATTGTATTTGCAGATCAAAAGACGGATCTACCTGGGCCGTCTAGGTTAATTCTGTCCCCAGATAAATACTTCGGATGTAAAATTTATAATAATGATTCCGTGATTGTATGCACAAACTGAAATGTCTTTTCCTGAGGGAATGATTGTCTATTGATGTGCCAATGACTTCATTTGCCAGTTGAGATGAAATGCAACCTAGCGTAAGCTGGCATCTCTCTCCCCTCCTTCCTTTCTCTTCTTCCCTCCCTTTTAGATATACCAAAGGGTGTACAGCTCCACTGTCAGACTAGAAAAGGAAGCAAAGAGTTGAAGGACGCCGATTAGCTTTTCTCTCTTATTTCCTCCTCTATCAGTTAAGTCTTGTGAGTGATCGTGATTAACTGAGGTAGTACTACCACCTAGGTACCACTCAAATGCTCATCTGTATGTAAGAAGTCACAACCACTAAGCACGGTAGATGCAGGTGAGGACGTGGAGGCACAGAGCATGTACGTAACCTGCCCAAGGTCACGCAGCTAGTTAATGGTGGAATGTGATTCTAGTCCCAACTACCCTTGCTCTGGAACAATCAATACACCATGCCACATGTCCTCCACACAACGGTGCAGAGACCATCCTCCTGGCGTGGTAGACACCTTGCTTCTCACCACATGGTAGACCCCATTTCCAATGCTCGTGTTAAACAGTCTGTCATGCTGTGGCAAACACCTGGCACACACAATTAAAAGGACGAAAGAGTTACTTTGCTCATGGTTTGGAGGTTTCAGTCCATGATCTGGTGGCTTCATTGCTCGAGGTGAAGCAAAAAATCATGGCAAAACTCATGGGGGTAGGGGAGCTGCTAAGCTCACCGCAGCCAGGAAGATAGAGACAGAGAGAGAGAGAGAGAGAGAGAGAGACAGAGAGAGAGAAAGAGGAAGAGGAGAAAGAGTGGGTGGAGGGAGGAAGGGGCCAAGGGCATGCCCCAAACCATGTACCACCTGCTTACAGATGCCACTACCTCCCGGTAGTCCTTCGAGCTACCTACGAACTACTCTATGGAGAAGGCCAGAACCCTCACGATCCAATCACTTCCCCAAATCCCCACCTCTGACCACTGCTGCGTTGGGGAACAAACGCTCAACATACGAGACTTTGGGGGACTTTCCAGATCAAATCATATCAGCTCCTCTCACCCAGACTTGATAATCGGCATAAATCTATATTTTTGAACACTTACAGTAGTGAGAATACAATATTCCTAAGTAGTTGCTTGTTAAATGCAATGGAGTTGGTAAGAAAGTTTGACTTCATGATTGAGGCTAAAAGAATGAAGAACATTTGTTCTCTGGACCTAACCAATATGTCTCTTATGGAGTCAGCAGAAGCCAGAACCACTCCTACTAATACATATAGAGGGAAATAATTTCCAAAATCCACTCATTCTTCCTCTGATCTTTGTTTTCCAAACAAAAGAATACCTTTGAAAACTTAATTACTTTTTGAAAATGATAGAAAAAGGTGTTCAATGGAAAATATTTATTAACAACTACCCAGTAGTCAAGAATACCAGGATGAATGGAGTAAAATTAGCACTTGAGTGGCATAAATCAAGACCCAGAAGAAATTATGTTCAGTCGAGTAAAATCAAGACAGAGCTTGTACCTATCTCTACCTGACTTTTATCCCGGACTGAGCATACGTCCCCTCCATTTGTACCACGTTCTGTCCCTCGAGGCAGCCTCCACCCCTCCTGAGTGGGACCACGAGGGTCTTCAGTTTCAGCCATGTTTTCCACTCTTCTCTTACTGATTCCTGGGGCACCATCTCCCAAAAATTTCAGATAAAGAAACTCCTCTCCTCACCATATTCCAATGTTGTAAAACACAGCTCACACATTCCATTCAGATCCTGACCTTCAAGTTAAACCTCCCTGACATATCCAACCGCTTCAAGAATCACTTTACACCGTTTGCAGAGTCACAATCGCGCTGAAACGCAGGGACCCGGAGCAGAGCAGACCTTTCTTTCGGTGCGACAGCAGCAGGCTGTTAGTTCTGCTCCCCATGTGGGAAAATTGAGGGCTACATTGCAGGTCACTGAGATCTTGATAGGGTCCCACATGTCGCAGCCCCACATCCTGCTCTGGTAACCCCATGATTGAAAGTTGCCTAATTTGGATGCCTTGTGCATGCCGAGTGCGGGATGCCTCCTAGGGACCTCTGCTGTTTGTCCCAGAAGTTTAGTAAAGTGCACCAGGGTAATCCCAGAATGCTGAGAACCTACCCCCAGTCTCTGAAATCCACTATTGATCACTAGAATCCTCCCAGACCTTCTGTCATGCTTTCAGAAAGACATGAGACTACTACTAAAAGACATCTGCAAACTCCATGTGCTTCAACCTCATTCAGCTAAATTTGTGTCCTAATTCAGCTGCCGCATATCGGACTTGCACTTGCTCCATGAGTGTATTGTCATTTCTAATCTAATGATCACTCCGCTTGACAAAGCACAAGAGAGACAAACAAAGTGAGATCGACAAAACCCTCAACTGGAACCACTAAGGCCCTGGAAGAAACCCAACATGTGTGTGTGTGTCCCTGCACACAGGACAGCGAAGCTGCCCAGGTGACCACACCACGGCGGCCCCGGAAAAGAGAACGCTGAGGTTGGGGGAGTCTCAGTGGCCAAGGGAACCACTTCAAATTTTTTGCTAAACTCAATAAAGGAGGGAAGAGGGAGGCAGCCAGGAAGGACCCATTTCTACACCCTCAGCATGGAGTGAGCTCTGAACACTGAGGGGAGTGTGTGTCCCTATGAGTCCTTTGAGGTTGTCACCGTTTTGAGATGCCTATTACCACAACTTAGTGAATTAGGTTCACTATAGTAAATTTTATAGGCAAGGAAATTGCAGGTCAATAAAGAAAATCATTTGTTCAATGGCACAGACAGCCCATGAGCTTCTCACCGTGCCCAGCCTGTGCTTCTACAGGATTTACCACAGTCCAGGGGGCTTTGATTAACACACCCAAGCTGTGGGCTCCTTAGGGAAGCCATCGTGAGGAGTGGGGGGGTGCCTGGCATCCTCACTCTGGACAACAGTCCTCAGGCGGGGCATATCTGATCCAAACATCTGCCTCCTGGGGAAGATAGAGCCCTGGACAGCACAGGCCACATCCACAGTGTGATCTCTCCAAGGGGTACAATGATCAACCTACCCCTAGGGCTGCCCTAAAGAAGAGATGAGGAAATTCACCTAGAACACTCTGTTCATATCAGATCTTTCATTGAGAGCAAAAACTCTGAGAATGATTTTTTCACTAAAGACTCTTTTTTTTCGAGTTTAAACTTATTAACAATTGTATTTTATCTATAGTCTCACACATGTGTGCACACACACACTACACTCGCACAGTTATTTTGAATCAAATTCCAGCCATAATAAATTTCATCTGTAAATATTTGTGTATATATCTCTAAAATAGAGAAACTCTTTTTGGGAGAAAATAAAACCAGAATACATTACCACAGTTAAAATTTTAGCAATAATTGCTTAATGCTATCCAATACACAATTACTATTTGTATTTTTCGACCATCTCGTTTTCTTGTTAAGAGTTTAGTTCACTTAGGATCCCAAGCAAGGTACATACTTTGCCAGAGTGATGTCTCATAGATCTTTAAGCTGTAGCTTTCCCTTTCTCTTCCCTTTCTTTTCTCCTATTTTTTTTTTTCATTTTTGGTTGAAGAAATTACATCATCTCTTTCCACGGCTAGAATTTCCCACAGAATCCTGAAGCTACATAAAAATAGCTTCTCTTTCAGTGTAGGCATCCTGCTTTCCTCTGTTCATCTCAAGAATAACTTTTCACTTGTTATAATTAATAATAATCACATCTGTCCCTGTAGAAAAAAAATTTCCTTGAGAAACACACTTATTTATTCTACTTAAATACTTATATAGCCGCTAGTGTCAGGAAGTGTTCTAATTTTGTCACAAACATCAGTTCATATCATTGCCATAACCTTTCTACAAATGTGATATCTAAATAAAGCTCAGAGAGATGAAGTAACCCGCCTAAGGTCACATAGCAAGTAAATAGGCAGTTTTTCTTAGAAACTAAGGTTGGATGAATATTAGTCTCTTATCTAACCAAGTTTTTTTTTTTTAAGAGAGAAGGAGAGTGAGAGAGAGAGAGAGAGAGAGAGAGAGAATCAATTTTTACTGAGTTTTTTTCACATGGCCTTTGTTGCTCCAAAACTTAGTTGTGTACGTGGATGGATGCTGGGGTTTAAACCCCTGTACTTGCACCTGGCAAGCACCATAACCGCTGAGCCACCGCTCCAGCCCCCTACCCAAGTTTGTGTTACACAGCTAAAATGACAGTAGACCTTGGTTTTGTTTCTGACTATTCCACACACTAATTGTACAACTCTGAAGGAAGCATTTAATCCCTGTAATGATTCCCCCACACCCCCACAGCCTCTCTCTTCTTTACCACTGAGCTACATCCTCAGTTCTTTTTGCTGACACGCACC
>PVKS010003274.1:0-29040 GCA_004027875.1 Aplodontia rufa | reverse complement strand
GGCCTTCTTGTTGCTCCATATTTTATTTCAAATACACTTTCACAGATAAGAGGGCATTGATGTAGAGGCTTCTTCTGCTGAAAATAAGTCAAATTAACTGTTTTTCACTTTTGGGGGGTGGAAAAGAATCACAAATTAAAACAGTTCCTTTTTTCTTTACTTATTTTTTTTAAAGACAGAGGGACAGTGAGAGAGAGGAAGCAAGAAGCAATTTTATTTAGTTTTTCATGTGGCCTTCGTTGCTCCGAGACTTCGCTGTGTCCCTGGTGCTGGGGTTGGAACTCGGGTCCTCACGCATGCAAGGCAAGCGCTGCAACCACTGCGCCCCCGCTCCGGCCACAGTTCCTTCTTTTAAAGGAGGAAAATAACTTTTAGTTGCTCATGTATCCTTTAAAACACCCTGCAGAAGACAGGTTCAGGAAGGAACCTCGGGAGCTGCTCTTCTGGAAGCCTGATACAACAGTCCCAGTCGCCCTTGTGTCTAGAGCATCCCCCGTCAGCCCGCCTAGACAGCAGGCGCAGGAAGCTTCTTTAGGGTCAATCCGAACGCTTTCAAAGACAAATAAAAAAAAGCCAAAGGCCACCGCAGTTCTGAAATAAGGAATTAAATGTTTTCCTGGTAAGGCTTTTTTTTCCCTTCTCGTAGTAATTTTATACATTGTAAACTAACCGCGTGATCCATTCATCAAGCAGGAATAGCCCCAGGACTGTTTCCTGAAAACACCCAGGTCATGTGCAAAGTATTACTGCTGAGTCCCAGAGTACATGGCTCAGAACCATTTCCACTGAACAATTAGAAATAAACAAGAGCTCAAGTGAAGCAAAGACCTACAGCAGGCAATTTCTGCCCTCCAAGCAAAGGGAAACATGCATGCATGTTGCGTGTGTGTGTGCACACGCGGGCACACACACACGCACACACACACGTGTGGACAAGATCAGAAGCAGACAAGGCAGAAGGCCACTCAGACAACATCAACCTGCAGCTCGCTGCTCCTTAAGGCCACTACAATTCTGTTATTGTTGTGTTTTTTTTCTAGCAAATATTTTTATTGACATATTATAATGGCACCTACTTTGGAAGTACTGTGTAATAATTCCGTACATGTATGCAATGTGTAATTATCAAACAGGGTAATTAGCATTTTTTTAAAAAGAAACAATTTTATTGTGTTTTTCACATGGCCTTCGTTGCTCCAACACTTAGTTGTGTACATGGTGCTGGGGTTTGAACTTGGGTCCCCACGCTTGCCAGGCGAGCGCTGAAACTGCTGAGCCACCGCTCCAGCCCCAGCATTTTTATTTCCTCAAACATTTATCATTTCTTTGTGTTAGGATGTTGCTACTAAGATTTTTGCCCATATAAAATACATTTTTAAGGGTTATCTAGGAAAGCAAAATACCACAGTCATTGATAGAATCTTTTCTTAAGCTTTATAAATGTTAATAATGCCTTCAGACTTTGCATTTTGAATGGTTATTAAGAAACTCTTCATTTCTTATACAAGCACACACACAGAGGAAATGAACACACGAAGGGTCTTGTTTTGAGGAGCCTGATAAGAGAACTTTGAAACCTGTTCAAAGAAATGCCAACATGGTTTCCCTGAAAGCATAGAGGAACAGAGGAGGAGAGATGTAGCCACATCAGCATGGCCATCCCCAGAAAGGTCAGGCCTGCTAAACACCTGTTTTGCACATATTCCAGGTTCTTACCGAACTGTTTCCCTCCAGTGTACCTAGGACTGATGCTGTGTACCACCCAGACCCTCGGATGCGGCACATGCAATTACTGCCAATCGCATGTGAGCTTCCTCAAAGATGGCAGAAACACCACCATTCCCAGGAAAACACCCTTTCAGTGCCTTTTCACGTGAACCTTCTTCCAATGCACTTTGAAAGTAGACACATTTCAACAGCTCAGGATATGCTGCTATTCCAAAACAAACATATCATGCTAAAGTAATCACGATTCACTAAAACTCTTAGAGCCCTGCACACAGATGTGAACTCAAGAAAAATGTGAACAATTATCTAGTCAAGGACTTTTCAGACTTCTCGGCAAAATCTCCTAAGGCAGCAAAGAATAAAAACATCCTGAGAGTGGGCGGCTGTTCCAAATGTTCATCGTGTGTCACCAGCTCCAGGACTACACAGTCTGTAGACCCCCAGCAAAAAGAAGGATGTTTCTCATCGGAGACCCCATCCCTGGGCTTCTCAAACCTCTGGTTTGAAGAGGAAAGTTCTCTTAGCACATGGGAGGTTAAACACCCAAATGTGCTACGTTTTGAATGAAAACTAACAGTAATGAGGTTGGAAACTTGCTAGCTAGGTCAATGGGGCCAGCACCCTTGGAAAGGATTGATGTGGTTCTTTTAGGACAGGTTATTTTCCACTACAGATGGCTATAAAACAGGGACCCTAGCTCCTCCCTGGTCTATTGCTTCCTCAGTTTTCTGCATGTGTGCTGGCTATGCAAGGATATCTACCATGAAGCCCTCACTAGAGTCAAGCAGACCGTGAGGATGTGCCCTTGGACTTCCAAAACTGTGAGCTGAATAACCTTCTTTTCTTTTTAAAGTAACCAGCCTCAGGTATTTGTTACAGCCAAAATAATCAATCAGTCAATCAATCAGACTGACACATTGAATCTTATAGCAAAATTAAGAATTTGTCACCAACTCACGATTACCCTTCCATTTTCAAGAAGAATCTGAGACAGAACAGCAGATGTCTCATTCTACAGTGAATACCTGAATCTACACACAAGGAAGCACATCTCTTACTTTAAAAATGACACAGTCATTTATTTTAAAAATTAACACGGTCATTTTTTAAACCCAGACCATTTGGTTACTTAAGCGAACTCAGTAATCCCAGCTGCTTCGACAGTTAACTGGGAAACACGAGAGAAGCTCATTTCAGTACTGAGGAACCCGGGTGTGTACTTCAAAAACCAAAATAATCAAGGCTAAAATTCCTGAAGAGACAGGCCACACGAGCACGCTGGGCAATGCTTTGATCTCTTTACTTATTTATAAATGTCTTCTTTTCTAAAAAATTAAATAAATAAATTCTAAATGAAAGTTAAACTAGATGTGTAGAGAGAAAAGAGAATTTTACGACCTAGTTTTTACCGCTTTCATTTGTCCATCTGATAAAATGTTCTGAGGCAAGATCTGATTTGCAGAAGGGAGATGGAGAAGTACGCCAAGGTTAGGCCTGGGTCGCCCGTAATCTGAAATGTCAGCTGCCCCTCTACAGGGACGAGGGGAGGCGCAGTCTTCGTTAAGAGAAGGTTATCCGATTTGCCTTAAATGGAATGTCTACTTACACTGGAGGCCCAGTAAATTCCAGTGGAATTGAGCTCCAAGATAAATAATGAAATGTAAAGGAAATGAATTCAAACAACCTGAAGCTCGTCTGGTCTTGTGCTTTCTTCAGAAAGGTGCTTCAATATCTCATAGGGATCCTTCTCAAAATACCCAAGTGCAGGCCTCATCCCTGGATATTTTGGGAAAGGGAGGAACCACACAGTTGCCTGTGATGCGCATTCCTGGTTAGAACCCACTAATCTGGGAGCTACTTATTTGAGAAAGGTAGCAGTGTACAACAGAGGAACAGATCCTTTAAAATAAAGCAAGTAATAACGTAATGGATGCAAGTAATTTCTAACTAATGTAAACAATGCATATGGTAACTAATTTAAAACAATATGAATAACTCAAAATAAGGTATCCAAATTAATATCAATAACAGCCTAATGTAAATAATTGTCTATCCAAAATGACTACCTATTTGCTTAATAAACTGTTTTCTCCTCCTGATAAAAGAGATTAACTGTTCTAAAAATCTGTCTGTTGACCTAAGAACTCTTTCCAATGTATTAAGTCAGTCACGGTTTGAATATTCTTTGGTAAAAAACAATCAAGTCAAATTGAACTAGAATCTAGGGTTTCAGCAGCACAGCATCATTCACGGTTTGAACTCAAGCCAGCTTTTCGTTACTATAACAATTACCTGAGACCATCAACTTAGAAAGAGAAAAGGTTTGTTTGCACTCCTAGTTTGGGAGCTCTCAGTCCATTGGTTGGTTGTCCCTGTAGCTTTGGGGCCTGTAGTAAGACAGCTGAGCAAGGCAAGAACAAAGTCACTCACCTAATGATCAGGACACAGAAGAAAAAGAAAGAGGAAGGGGTGCAGTCCCACTGTGCCCGTCAAGGGCATGCCCCAGTGACCTGAAGTCCTCCCAGGAGTCCCCACTTCTGAAAGGTTTCACCACCTCCCAACACTGCCACAGGCTGGGGCCAAGTCTTCATCGCATGGGCTTTGGGAGACACTTAAGATCCAGCTATGGCACCAGGCAGACAGGAGACAGTTCTGGCAGCCCCGCCCTGCTGAGGACGAAGGGCCTTCTGTCTTGGTGACCTTAACACCTTTCCCCCAAACACCAGCCTGACTGGGCAGAGCCTTTAAACGGTCGGGTGACCTCTTGAAGGACCCACTGAAGACCCCAGCTTTCCTCTCTGCATTTTCTCACGGGCTTGATGCCGAGTCTGTCATTCTCTTGAGGCTTAAATTTGCAGGTGGCCCCCAGGTTGCAGCCTGTCCCTGGGTGGTGATGGTGGTGACATTCATAGAGTAAGCAAAAGGGGGGTTAAATTAACTATTCCCCAGAAATGTAGAATCAAAAGATTTTATATCTAAATATCCAGATCAATGTCTTCTCTTTAAGGATTGGAATCTGTACCCATTTGGGTCATCTGCCACAGTCGGTGGTGGCCGGTTAGGTCCCTGTCCTCACCCTGTGGACTCTGAGTTAGCAAAATCTGCAGGTACACATTTGGGTGGATATTTCAGGTCCCTAGGTAACGCATTTCACCCTTTACCATGGGACAGGCTTGTAACTACAACATCCCTTACCATATGTAAAATGTTGAGCATGAAGTACATTCTGTTTCAGAGGGTGTCAGCGCCAACAGTTTCCCATTCTTTCTATCCTCCTTACTCTCTATCAGTCCTTTCCATATTTCATCCCAAGCCATATCTTGTATTGCTTTGAGCCTGCTCTCCAGAATTGCTCTTATTCAAAAACTTCAGCTCTAAGGGCACTTACTGAAACAAGTAACTTAAATTTATCATTGCCTTTAAAGGAGGAACTGTTTTCTATGTAGATGTGCCATAATACGCACATCGCCTTCAGTGTTCTCACAAAACAACACACAACGGATGCAAAAATATGTTCCAAAGAGATGTCAATACATCTTATTATAGCCATCCTGCGGTAGCATGGGATCGAGTGATTAAATTCACAGCTCCAATAAACAGCGCGCAAATTACTTCTTGAAGGGAGAGGCATAATAATACCTGGAGCGTAAAAAGAGGAGATGAAGTTTAATTAAGTGTTGCCCACTGAAATCATACTGAGAAAGCATGATGAAAGGGGAAAACAGAAAACCTCGCCTGTCCGAGGATGGAGGGACATGCTGTCAAGCAGAAAAGTCCTGAGCAAAACCACTGCATGTGCACCTGCTATATACATTGTGCATGTTATACGCCGCAGTGCACATATGACACAGTTTATCTGAACAGCACACGAAAGCTAACCAGATACATGTTCCAAAGTGAATCCTACCACAAATCAAGCTTCCTTATTTAAATACTTGTCTTTTTTTAAAATAGCATACAATATTCACAAAGAATAATTCAAGGGCTGGAGCAGTGGCTCAGCAGTTACAGCGCCTGCCTGGCACACATGAGGATGCGAGTTCAAACCCCAGCACCCCGTACGCAAAGAAGTGTCAGAGCAATGAAGGGCACATGAAAAACTGATTAAAACTGATTCGTTCTTTCTCTCTCTCTCTCATTGTCCCTCTCTCTTATTAAAAAAAAAAAAAAGAATAATTCAAACCCCAAACCCAGATAGGACTGGTAGGCCTTTTATAATTTACAATGCATAAACACATCTGGTATTTATCCACTGGCCACATAAAATCAATGAGTTTTAAGAGCAGGCCCCTGATTAAAATTTGTATCTTCAGTTAGAACATCATGAGCTGAGAAAGAAAAATGAGTCGTAGAAGAGAAATCTAGTTTTGAGATGAGATAGTAAGACAATGCTCAAAATTACAGTTAGAATAAGCTATACTGCATGTTTTCACAAAAATGTAAATGTTTAATCTATTGTAAAATATTTCTAAAAGGAAAAAGGGGTGGGAGGAAAGAAGGAGAAGGGGAAAGGCTGGAACTGAGCAAAAACACAGTATGCTCTGAGCTTTTATGTCATTGTATATACTATTGTCACAGATATAAAAAATGTTCTTTATGGGTAGAAGAATTATGCCACTATACTCGGGTATATTAGGAAAGGTATATACCCAGAAAGAGAGGCAAGGGACCAGGGGATGGGAGGAGAGAGGTGGGGGAGAACTGGGGGGAGTGGATATTAATCAAATTGTATTGCTGCATTGTGTGCATCTATGAATATGTGATAATTCCCATCATTATGTACAATTATAATGTGCCAATAAAAATACAGTTTTTAAATATAATATATTTAGCTTTTTTGTCAAAATGTGAAAACTATAGTCTCCAGTCTGAAATGGCCTTATAAGATGCTTTCCACAATTCTCACACTCATCAAAACCAGCTTTCAAGAAAGGGTACATCAATAACCAGTACACGAATTCATCAGTCCTTTGCTTCCCTGTGTCCAAGTCCACCACATGCTCCTTCTTCTGAGTTACACTGTGCTTATAGTTGTACAGTGAACACAAATTGAATAAAGTCTGTCATTAGGGAAAGCAAGACTTTTCTCCTCATTTAATGACATTTCAAACATCCAAATCAAGCTAAGAAGGGTGACACCCTCGGTCACCTTAAATGAGTGAACTAAAGCATGTAGGATCACCATCACTAATTCGCTCACTACATTGTGATATTAGTAAGGGCAAACACCACACATAACACGGACTACGTGCCAGGCATTACTGCAGCTTACAGGCATCGACTCATTTAATCTGTAAATAACCCTGCGTAAGAGTGAAAGGTAATGTATATTCATTTTTGTGATAATGAATGAGATGCTCAGATGTCACATAACTTGCACAGTGTCTCTAGGCTAGCATGTGACACCACCTGGATTTGGAGGGAACCCATCTACCTCGGGAGTCTCTTAATCGTATGCCAAGTTTTATGATAGGATCTTAATATACATGATCTCACTTAATCCTCACCACCATCCCCTGGAGAAATATATTAGTCATACAATTATGGGTGAGGAAGTAGATGCCAACATGATGCCCAAGTCCTGGAAGGAAACAGGCCTAGAAGCAGGGATTTGCAGCAGCACCCTCTGAATCTAAACACTTCACTTGTACTTAGTCACAGTACCTCTATAAACATATGAAAATCAGATGCAGAGATTTCAGGCTAAAAGCAAACATCGTCACCTCATATTTCTAGAAAATAGATCAATTCAATAATGGTGACCCACTGGATGGCTCTGCAGATGACCATATACCTCAAAGCCCCTGTGAAACTCCCCCCTTGAATGGAAAAGAACAGTTGATTTTTAAAATATGCAAAAATAGATACAATCTCTGAAACTTTTAAAGCCTCATACTATCCCTTAAATTTTAATTAAATCAGTTCTACAAGATCAACCACATTCAGTGATTTTAGTTCTTCTCCAGGAAATCCACTACCTCCAACTTGATTACAACTCTTTCTCTTGAAGCTGAGCAGTCACAGTTCATTAGAAATACTCAAGGATCTGAGATGAGCTCTCAGACTACTGTAGTTATAGTATGGTAGCATTAACAGATATGAGGCATCCCTTTCACAGAAAAGAAAAAGTTATTTCCCATATCAATCAAAAGGCACAACAACAACAACAAAAAACCCTCTTCTAACATTGTATGCCATTACAACAGCTGCCTTTATAACCAAATGCCAAGCAATCAAAATAAATGTTAATTAGTACAGAGCATTTGCTATTCATACAGACAGGCCATCATCTGTTAATTATCAGACCAATAACAGAGTATCGATCACAATTTGTCAACTTGGAAATAATGGAAACCAGAAAAAAAGAGTAGACGCTTTCAGTAAACAATAGGCTTTGACTTCAAAAACGCTTAAGTAGCTTTTCTATTGTACATTACCCTCTTCGTCAATAAATGCTTTTCATATAATTGTCTCTCTCTTGATGGTGGCTGGTTTCTAAAACAAAACCCATCTGTTTTGGTGAGAACATATTAGGCACATATATCATTTTGGCAGCCCATACCAGGCATGATGGAAATATGAATCAATACATTGCATCCTACTAGGTATTTTATTTTACAATACTGTTAGCTATCTTTCACTTTTCATCTATTTAAAACCACTTTCAGAACACCTACTATTTACCTATTTTTTTGTAATCTAAGCCTTAATGTGTAATGCAAAGATACATAAAGCTGTTGTCTTCACAGAAAGAGGCCAAACCCATTATTGGCTTTGCCCGAGATTCCTCAGTCAATGTAAGATCAGTTTTCAATCTAAAGGAAAAAAAAATAGATCCTCCTGGAATCCGAAATATAGTCCTTAGTTTGGTAGCCCTTCATTGCCAATCACATCTTCTGAAACCTTCATGATAATCTTGCAAGGAAGTATTTATAAGGACTGACACCACTTGAAGGATGGAATTATGACCAAACTCACACAAATAAGCTCTCACTAAACCTAATGGGGCTCTTTGGCTATCCCCATGTAAATATTTTATGTCATAAGAAAAACATTATGTCCTAGAGAAAATATTTTAGCTGTGAATTGAAGAGTTAGGATGGAAACAGTCTTATATCTGATCCTTTACATTTTGAATAGTGGCAAAAAAAAGTCAAGGGTGATTCAGATTTCAAGGAAGTGGAAACTGATTCAACTTGCTGATAATTAACACTTTCTCATTACAGGGCAAGTGTTTTAAGTCTGCACAATCTTAGCAGCTTACCTTTAAAAAGCTTTAAAAGAGCTTTTCTGTGATAACCATATGTGCCCATTTTCTGCCTGAAGAATTTTCATAATTTTAAAGCCCAGGAAAGCACGGATCGTAATGGGAATTGTGACATGATATCAGCTAGAGCGATTTTTGGACAAAGGAGAGAAGCATAAATTAATTGCAATGGTAATACAAGTTCTAGGTGGAGAACTGTCTGGCTAAATGGATTACCCCTTGACTCTTCACCTCCAAGACTGTAGTTGGATCCAAGTCCTGACTAGAATGACTAAAAGAATCATGTGACCCCCGATGTGAGAAAGGCCCAATGTGAAATCAGAATGGTGGTCTCAGCCCAGCTGTTTCATGGCCATATTTTCAATTCCCAAAACCTCTGCAAACAAGTATGTTCTGCAGAAGATTGCACAAAACCCGTGTTTCTAGGAATAAAGAAAAGGTTTACAAAAAGGACAAAGAATTGCCCATGTGTGTTACCCAAGTAAGATCTTGTTATAAAACATGGACATTGACTTTTTAAAAACAGGACTGTCTATTTAATCACTGGCATTCTTTCAAACTCTATGTTGCTAAAGTATTAATGCCTTTGTTATAACAACTTATTGCTAATCCAAGAAAAGGGTAAATTTATTCAAGTATTTATACAAAAATATTTTCATTTTCAATTGAATTCACTGCAACTTTAAAAGAAAACCATGAAATGTCAAAGTGTAGGCATCCTGACGGACCTAACTAGGGATGAGATTCTTTACAGCTGACATCAAGACAGACACAGAAGATTCCAGTAATGTTCAGGCCTTCGTAAATGAAGGAGTTAATAGACCCAGCATGTTTCAAGAAAACTACCCTGTTAAATTACAAATTACAGCCAGCTCTGTGTTTTGTTTAGAGTGAATAATTCATTTGTCCCTTAAATTCCTTCTCTATGTCTGATTTAAAACGCTGCTTCCAACAACAGGTGCTGATCCATATAAATGACTCTCTGATTCTGTTGGAAAAGGACTGATTATGAGCAGAGGGGAAGGCAAAGATGTCCTGGCTTTTATATCAGAGCCAGGTCCCCTCTAACAAGATTCCAAAAACAAATACCCTTGCAAAAAAAATATTATTATACCAGGGAAAACAAGACCCGTTCCATCAAAAATAAATCTGAAACTGCCAAATAACACCATATTCGTTTTTCAGAGTGAATTATATGCAATGTCCCTGCCTCATCATTTCTACCCGTCTGAGCAGCCAGGCTCTTGCCTTGACACATCGTGCTGTTTACTGAAGACTTTCCTGCAAGCATCCAAGCTTCATAGAAAGCGACAGCAATTAAACCAACCGCTGCCATTTTCTGTAGATGACATTATTGGTTCCCCTATTTCAACTTCCATCTTTGATTTAATTTGATTAGAGAATTATTAGCAAACCTGAAACACTAAATCATAGCAGTAGTACAGAAGAGGAATTGCAAAACCAGTTGGCAAGCCCTGTATATGAGGAAGATTTTCAAGTATTGCTGCTTTCAAGACGCCTGATTAGAAGACTGTGATTGCAATCACTAATTCTTTCCTCAAGGGTCACATGATTGTTCAGATGGGCTAAAAATTGCAATTACAAAGCAGAATGAGGGGGTGCTGGCTGATGGTCCTTTTACTGATATCCAATCCTCTTTTAAAATATACTGCATTCCAATAATTGCTTTTCATCAATTCTCTATTTAATGGTAATATTTTATAATTTTGCATTTTCATTGAAAAATCTCATTAGTCCACAAAGTGTTTGACTGTGAGTTTCCATGTCACTGAAAGTCTTTCTCTCCAGTTCCAAACCTCAAGGCTTCAGAAAATGTTTAAGCACTCTGGCCAACATTTCCTCTGCAGCCACGTGTTTACTTGTAAGGTTACAGACTTGGCTCTTAACACACTCCTGACATCATTCCTTATCTTTGACGGCACTTGCTCCACAAACACAGAAAATGAATGGCTGAGAATAAACCCTCCTAAATTCTTTTTTTTTTATTTGTTCAACATAGTCATATATTTAGGAGGGAATCATTGCCATATAATCATGATCACATGCATAATGACAGAGCAAGCCAAGGTTGATGCCAGTTCATGATCTCCCCACTTTGGGTTCCCCCCATCCCATGTGTCCCCTATTTTACCTCCATGTTACTTGGGCTTCTCATGGAAGTCAAAGGTTCCCCACTGGGTGGACAACCCCGCTACTCCCTCCCTCCAGCTGCCTGGATAGCCTTCCTATTCCCAGCCCCTCCCTTCATACCCCAGTGTCACAGGCAAAGCTACCCCTGTTCCTGTAAAAATTCACCCATGTTGAGGTTATTATTAGCTTAGCCAACTTTCAGTCTGCTTCCGATTGTATTCTAGCTTCCACATATGAGAGAAAACATTTGGCCCTTGAGTCTCTCTCTGAGTTTGGGATATTTCACTCAGCATAATTTTTTTCCATCTCCATCCATTTGGCTGTAAATGCCATGATATCATTCTAATAGCAGAATAGAACTCCATTGTATGTACGTACCACAGTTTTTGAATCCACTCGTCCTCTAAATTCTTTTGATCACTGTATTACTGGAACCAAAAGGAAGACATGGAAGAGTGACTGAATGAATGAACCAATGAAGCAACTTAAAAACAGTGCATTTGGGGGGCTGGAGCGGTGGCTCAGCGGTTTCGGCGCTTGCCTGGTGAGCATGAGGACCTGAGTTCAAACCCCAGCACCACGTACACAACTAAGTGTTGGAGCAACGAAGGCCATGTGAAAAACTAAATAAAGTTGATTCTCTCTTTCTCTGTCTCTCTCACTGTCCCTCTCTCTTTAAAAAAAAAAAACAAAAAAAAAACAGTGCATTTGGTATACTTTCTTTGTAGTGGCTAGAGGAGGAAAGGAGAATTGATGCTGCTCCAGGCACGCAGTTTCCCTGCTACTTCTTAAAGACACAAATAATTATTGTGCTTGTTGCCCCTGCCTGGAACGCTACTCTCCCAGATATCCATGTGGTAGGCAATTTCTGTTAGGTTTTCCATCTAACTCGCTTTCTGTTAGAGACCCCTCTCTCCTCGATGTTTTATATAGACTCAAATACTCCTTTCCCCACTTTGCCTTATCCTGTTCCTACTTTTTTAATCCATTTTATTCATTAAAGATAGTCTTACAATTAGGAGGGAATCATTATCATACAATCAAGAACAAATGTATAATGAAAGAGCAAGCTAAGGATGATGTCATTCCATGGTTTCCCCCCCTTGGGTTCCCCTCAATTCCATGTTTCCCCCTACTTAACCCCCATGTTAATTGGACTTCTCATGGAAGTTGAAGGTTCCCCACTGGGTTGATTCCCCCATACTCCCTCCCTCCAGCCTCCTTGATATCCTTCCTATTCCCTCCCCCACTCCCTGCCCCTCTCCCTACATCCCCCAGCATCCTAGGCAAGGTTCCATGTTCCTGTAAAAATTCTTACATGTTGAGGTTGTTATTAGCTAAGCCATCCATCATACTGTTTCCGATTGCATTCTAGTTACTTTTTATTCTTTATCACTAATCACTACCTAAAATATGATGTGCTTTATCTTGCTTATTCTTCACTTCCCAACCAGATGGATTCAAGATTCATGAAAAGAAGAATTTTGTGTATTATGTTCAACATTGCACCCAGAAAAATTCCTGGCACATGATGAGATATTGATAAGTATGTGTGAATCAACTCTTTCATCAAGGCACTTGAGAATATTTTGCAAGGTCTAGCCTGTATGGCTAGTAGTAAAACTTTTTTTTTTTTTTAAAGTTATGATGTGCTGAATTACACCCTCCCCCTGCAGATTTATATGTTAGAGTCCTAACCCTCAATGTAACTATATTTGGAAATGAGGATTGTAAAGAGGTAATTAAGATCAAAAGAGATCACAAGGGTGGGGACTCTTTCCAATATAACTGGTGTCTTTATCAGAAGAAGAAACATTAGGGATGTGAACCCACAGAGAAGAGGCTACCTGTAGACATGGCAAGAAAAAAACCACCTACAACGCAAGAAGTGGGGCCTCAGGAGAAACCAAACCTGCCCGCACTTTGATCTTAGACTCCTCAGCTCTAGAATTGTGGAAAAATAGATAATTATTCAGTGTCACTAGTCGGTGATATTTTGTTATTGCAATGCTAGCAGACTAATACAGACCTGTACAATCATTATTTCAAAGAGTACTTTATTGTATTCATTTAAAAATAAAACACAGGTACAGAAAACCACACAAAATACAGGGAGAGTTTAATGAGTATCGTAAAAGCCAACATTTTATAGAACAGCAGACTTTGCCACAACCCTGACTTTCTATAAATCTTACAGTTTTATCACTGAAACAAAATCCCTAGACCCTGCATCTTAGACTTGCCTATGTTTAAAATCTGACGTGTTCTTCGGTCTTTTGAATCTACAGTTCCCTCCATGGCTTGCTTTTCTGTACCTACGGAACAATCTGTGTCACCTGGAGTTTCCCCCAGTTTGCATAGCAGGGCTACAGTTCACTAATCTCTGCATTCCCTACAAACCCGCAGCCGAATCTAAGGGCCTACTCAGAACCAGGTATGATCTCAGTAGAATTTTTATGGATCTTGAACTCTCTAGTTGGAAAGCAAATATACAAGATAATGCATATCATATTTCAGGTAGTGATGAGCAACACGGATTAAAAAGCAGGAATAGGTGAAAGCAAAGGGTTTGCAATGGCAAATGAAACAGCCCAGAGAGAGAATTTCTAAGACAAGCTAAGACTGAAGAACAAACAGAAACTGCGAGCCTTGTGGATAGCTGGGAGATGAAAAGTCCATTCGCTTTGGTTTTTCCATCAGGGTGCACATGATAGCTCTTGCTTCTGTTTCTGTGATGTTCCCACCCCGACAGCAGGCCCCAGACCTACTGATAACCTTTCAAGGGGCACGAAATGGAGCTGCTGGAATTCTGTCATTCAATCCTGATCTACAGATTAGAGTACTTATATAGAGGCAGCCCCTCTTCTCCTAACCGGTTCAGCTCATCTCAAGAAACTAACAGAACTATTACATTCTTTCCCTCTATTTGCCAGTTTTCATAATAGGGAATTGGTTCCCTATCATGATTTGAATGCAATCAGTCCTATTTTGAAAAAAATCATGAACTAATTTGGGACAGAAAGGTGGTGTTTTTTCAAGGTGACCTGATGTTTGGGTACAGGGACATAAATTACTCCTTTGTTAGCTGAGACAGCCATGAGAATAATTGTTCCTTTCATTTGGGGCCTCTGGTAGGACTTCACTAGACAAATTTGAAAGTATGGCTAGGGGCCACAGCTTCTAGATATCCTGCTACTGAAAACCATCAAGAAGGAACAGCTTCCCCAAAGAAGGTCATAAAGATGCTTTAGCTTCTCCACATTCATTTCAAGGAATGGACCTACTGAGTACCTCCCTGCCTTGTGCTGGGCCTCAGAAAAACAGGAAGAATAAGGCAATACAATCGCTACAATTGCTCTTAGGAACCTATGAGTTTGGTGGGAAATCAGACAATTTGCTCCAATGCCATTCAGCAAGGGCTGTGATAGAGGTACACTCGAAACATTAGAAAAGCAGCTAAGAAATGTGCCTGTCTGCAGAGGATCAATGCACGAAGGACTCTGTGCCGGAGGACAGGTTTATGCTGGCTTTGAGGGATGGGCAGGAGATTGCCAAGCAAATCAGGCAAGGAAACACTTTCCAGACAGCGGGAGCCGCCCAAGCGAGGGCGTCGCCTAGTAAGAAAATTGCAATAGTTCTCTGTGCTTAGGACAAAATCCATATGTGGGCACGCAGGGAGAAATAAAACTTAAGAAGTGGGTAGGGGACAGGCTATGGAAGATACTAGACAGTAGTCTTTTAAGGACTTTATATCTGAGCCTAAAAATAGAGAGTTTTTGAGCAGGAAAGTTACATGAACCACTCTCAATTTTAGAAATGCTACTTCCTAGTCCCATCAAAATAAGTTAGGAGAGAGGTGTAGATGGAGTTAGGTAGACCAATTAAGAGACTATTAACAAAGTCTAAATTAATTCAGGTGGCATCAGAAGGCAGTTTAAAAACTTAAATGTAAATGTAAAATAACAATAATGCCACAGAGTTCCTATATAGTGATTTCAGTGTTTAGCGCTGCCTAAGCACCCCATCCCTTCTCGGAATCCTTAGGACAACCCCCTGTCATAGGTACAGCTCTTGACCCTAATAGAGGTGGAGGCTCTGAGGCAAGCAAAGGGTAAGGAATGTGTCGGGGATAACAGATCTTCCCACAACAGAGTCAGGATTCACGGTCAGGGCATCAGGCTCCTGCTCTTAATGGCTACACCACGCAAAAGAAGGAAGAGCAGGGTAAATGGAGTCAGCAGGCGACCGTGTGTGAGTCAGGCTGGGGCCTGGGGGCCAGGCTGACTCAGACTTCATCTGAAGAAGAATGCTACTTACTACTTGATCTCCTGAGCTTCAGTTTAAGCAATAATAAACATCTTGAAAGTCTTCAAGTTTTTTTGGCAGGGTTATTGTGAGGAATAAAATAATATACGTAAATTAGATATGCAAAGTCTGGCAAAAAAAACTTAGGTAAATTGTGGGTATTATTACTGTAGTTATTAAAAAATATTCACTGTATTCTCCATACAAGTTATGTTCACTGACATAGGAAAAATGAGTGTAGAGGTAGGGAGAGACAGGTGGGTGGCATTCAGTGGGCACATGATGATCATTGCAGGTTTTATTCCATTTGTGAAAACCTTTTTGAGGCAGAAACCAAATTCTACTTCTTGCTGCTCACAGTTTCTAGTAAATAATAGTTTCTCAAAAATGTGTAGTAGGATTATAAATTTAATACATAATAAAACCCCAACGTGTAGAAGGAGAGAGGTAATTCTTTTATTTTATCTGTAGCTAATCTGTTATCCTCACAAGCACTGTTCAGCAAGTTAATAGTAGGAAACATTTTATATTTGTATCCAGCAGAAAGCTTAGTCTGATTACCTTTCGGGTAATACTGAGTCCCTTTTTAAGAAAACAGTAATCTCACTCTTTCACACTGTTTCCTTTCTTCTTCTGCCTCTTCTTTTTCTCTTCCTAAAATAGAATACAGGTAGATGCTTCAAGTCAGGATAAAGCCACTCAACATAAGAGTCCCAGGAAGCAGGCAGGACACAACAGAATCCTTAATAGCCTCCAAGTACTTCTAGGGTGGCTCAGGCCTTGCAGAGAGGTGCTCTTCTCTACTCCCACAATATCTGGGGATGGATTCAGGCCTAAGTGCCCACCTCTACTTTGAAAATTGGGATTACAACCAGCCTGCCACTTAACCTTCATTGATTCTTCAAGGCCAGAGAACTAAAGGTCTCCCCCAATGCTTAATAATGTGCTCCTTATTAAAGTTTAAACTACAGCTATTGCACATTTTGAGATCTGCATGCAAAAATATTGGAAACCAAGTTCATATAAAATTTATCATAAAATGTGGAAATAATTTATCAAAGAGACAAAGAAGAATCAAACCTCAGAATAGAAAATAAATGTAAAAAGAACAAAGTTATACTTATCAGGAAAAAAAGACATGATTTGAAGGTTCTGATGCTAGCTGTATGTCGGTAACAAAATGTTTTGCAAGAAAATTATACAGAACTGGTTCTTTTCTTGAAGCAGAGTAATATGCACGTTTGTCTGAAATTAGCAATAAACTTTAAATCACCAAACTCTTAGGTCTAAGACTGACACTTATGGGATATGGGAAGTCTTTAAGAAACACTTTATTTCTAAGTCAATATCTTGCTTGGTAGTTTCATCTTTTGAAGATGAAAATTGATTTTTCTCAACACTGCAAGTAGCCTGTTCCCCTCCCCCTCACTGTGAAAGGCAGAACCAGACAGGACAGCATGCAGATGCCATTCCAGCACCACCCACATGCACAGGAGCCAAGGACTTTTAGATAATTGCTTTTACTATTCATAAAAACGTTCAGGAGTACTTTTGTCATAAGCATCAGAGCTGTTTTACCTGAATTTTTGTTTAAGGCAACATGTACAAAGGATTGGCTCAGATTTGCCTTAAAAATAACCCAATATGTTGATTTATGACAAACTCATTCTATGAGGATTACAGGATTAATAACCCTTGGGTAAAGTTCAAAATCTGTGGCCATTCAATATGAGTCCTGAAAAAAAATCAAACAAAAAGAGTAAAATTATTTTTTCCTAAACCATTTCACATTCATAGGAGGAACTGAGAAGAAATGTTAAAGAGAAATGCTGTTGAAGTAACCCCTGCAACATGTTACGTGACTTTGTGAATGAGAAGGAATGTGACTCCACGTAGTTCAAGGGTGTCTTCCATGTCCCAGCGTTCCTCAGGGTGCTGGGTGTTTAGGTGATTGTATCAGAGTTGCACTTCCACTTGGAATGCAGAAAGGCACAAAGGAATATCACTCTCACCCTATCAAGGAAAAAGCAAGCAGATGATTTACAAAAATCATAGCTTTCTGGAGTCTACCAGGGAGACTGAGTCACGAGACCACACAATGAACTGAATTCAAATAGAAAAAAAAATTCCTCCTAGGAAAGACTGGACACACAAATTGTTCTGTCATTGGTAGGATATGGGCAAAACTTATAGGAAGAAAGCAGCTTACATTTCATGAATTCCTAAAGTCTGAAGGTTGGATAACTTGAAAGTTTAGAATAACCATGAGTCCTGGACGCGAGGAGGACCCACACGTACTTGAGATTGCTGTGGGATTGTGCACATGAGGGGGAAGGACAAGACTTAGGGCAAGGGCAAGAGTGTGCGAAGTGACTGGCCACCACTTGGGGACAACACAAAAGTTCCTCTACCCCCTCAGAGGCTTTTCTTCAATAAGCCAAAACCTTAAGCTGCTGAGACAGGGTGAGAAAACTCATTTGGCCCATGTCAAAGTAAAAGATCAAATGATCTAGTGCTTCTGGGGGAAAGACAGGAACAAAAATCCTCCATCCTGGGGAAAGGAAGGAGAGAAATCTCATGGGACCAGAGTCCTGCATATGGGATCAAGAATCCATCTGCTACTGCTAAAAAAGGGGCTGAAAACTCTTGTCTATTCAAGGTTTGACTGGTAGGGTAAAAGGAAGGGAAGAGCAGGAGAGCCAAGAAAGTCCTACCCCTAAGAGCCAGGCTCACAATACTCAGGGACCTTCCTATGGTTGATGATAGGCCACTGAAATGAATAGTCCCCACTCAAATGGTCCCACCACAAGCCTAGCACGTAGTAATGAGTGATAGCAATCCTCTTCTGGAGGAAGGATAAGAGTGCTCCAGATGATCAGGGCTTGCTGAAATATGAGTATGAAAGAGGAATGGTAGGAAATATCCTTCAGCTTCCCAAATCCATGCTAAGTACAAGGAAAGAGCAGCCCATCATTTGAGGAATTTTAAATACATGCTGCATTACACCTAATCCTAACTATAGAAATGATAAATCCAAACACAGCCTAGACTGATTCAACCACTTATGATAATGGCCTCATTGAATAAGAAGTGTGTCCAATTATAGGTGCTAATTTTATTTACTTCATTCTCTTCTGTTCTATTTTTTTAAAGACAAAATCAACTTTATTTAGTTTCTCATGTGACTTTTGTTGCTCCTACAGTTTGTTGTATACACGGTGCTGGGGTTTGAACCCACGTCCTCACACATGCCAGGCAAGCACTGTAACTGCTGAGCCACCACTCCAGCCCCTCTTCTGTTCTTTTATATACAATATCTGATATTCAATCAAAAATAACAAGGCACATAAAAAAGCAAGAATAAAAGATGACTAACCAAGTCTTTGTCTTCATTAAATTCCTACTTAGGAGAGAGGATTGTTAGCCAATAGCTAAAATGGATTATAATCAAGAGTTGTATTAGGAATATTTCAAAGTGTTACAGAGATATTACATATGTAGGAAAACTGGCAATCATATCTGCTAGGGGAGGTTCCAAGGAAAGTAAATAAGAGATATTAAATGAGAGTCTGCTATATGGACAAGCAGAGAAAGCACTGCGGTAGAGGAAATTGCTTGTGCAAAGGCCTGGACAGATGAAAAAGACATGAAATACTGGTAAATAGACCATTATGGGAAAACACAGCTCTCTCATTATTTGGTGCTTCTTTCATGGGGTCTGGGAATGTGCATCAGCATACCATGCTAACTTTCTCTACAAAAAGAAAAAACAAACTGACTATATGCTGGCTATGAAGTGACTCTCTACCACAGCAAGCCCTGGAAGAAGGTTCCTTGGTGCCCTTGAGCTTATTTATAACCAAGTATTGGCAAGGTAGGATTTTCCTGATACTGGTGATTGATGATATTTAATTAAAAAGATACTCAAAATAAAAATACTTGTAATCATTAAAGCCTATTATATGACCCAAAGATAGAATATTGACATAGATTTAAATAAATTTCCATTCATGTCTCTATTTACAGGAAACAATATCAAACATTTTTCTTTTCTTCCTCTTATTGAAAAATTGAATTATGAGAACTGGATGACTTTTAACACTTCTCATTAATGATAATTAGTTTCTGTATTTGGCCATTTGGCCACACTACCAACCTGGTAGTTTCTGTATTTGAACAACATCATAAACATTTAAGGAGATACAAGAGTTATACACTTTTGGAAATCATCCCAAACAAATTCAGACTTTGAGAACTTTGGGATACAAAGTACACTGAGGAAACAGTGCAATTACACAAAATGTTCAATGCAATTCACTTAACCTGATATTCATTTTGAAATTTAAGCTCTCATATATAGTTAATGCAGTTTATTTATAGGCAACTAACTACTGAGGAGTTTGGGGATATGACACAATCGGCTCTTCCATTTCTCTGAGGAAGCTGACTCCCTTCACACAACCTCTACACACAATCTGTAGACTATGGGTTCCCCTGAGAGTGGGGAGCTGTGGAAGATTTAAATCACCATCAGCATCCCTGAGCTTCTCTCCCCCCTCATCCAGATGGTAATAACTACATACTTCAAACAGTCTACCGCAATGGTTGAATGCAGTTGTCAGGGCCAGATCATGAATGAGTTTAAGCCCCAAAATCTTGTTAATGATATTAAGAGCGTTGGGACTTAATCCTATTATGGTGTTTAGGGATGGACCTGTGGGAATTGATTATATTAGATTTGATCATCAGGGTGAAAGTTCTATGACTGAGTCCCAATGATTTTATATGGATAGAGAGGAAAAACTACACATAGAGATACCCAACATGTGTTCCTGCCATGGTGTGATACAGCCAAGGGAAACCCTTAGAAGAGCTCACACCATGTTGTCTGAATGTCCAGCCTCCAAAACCATTGGCCAGAATATCTTCTTTTCCTTATAGTCTGCCTCAGATACTTCGTTACAGTAACAAAAAACTGACTAATGCATCTACCCACCTTTTATACATACATTCATTGCAATTCTTTATTCCTTTATCTAGACCTGAGGAGAATGTAACATATCCAGGATAACAAAGATTACATGCCCATCCATACTTCTCAGATAAGCAGGTGTACCCCAGAGAGAGCACAAAGGAACTGAATTCAGGTACCAGAGATAAGTGTGTAGCATCTTCCTGGATCATTAATTTCCCTCAAATATTTTTAAGCAAATATTATTTTTTGTTATCAAACATAGTTATAGCATGAATTAGAGTACAAACTATAATTTGTATATTTTAAAATTAAAACAAAAAATTTTTAATTCTTTTCATCTTTACCCCAGAATTCTTGGCCAGATCTTCCAGGTCACTGTGCTTAAAAAATGAGCTAAACCGAGGCTCAAACCTTTGATGGACTGAATCAGATATCACTTTATCAACTTCCTATGCTCAGAGCCAGCACCTTTACAATGGATACTCCTGTAAAAAGCCCTAATCCAGAAAAAACAGCCCAGAAAGCAAGGGGAAAAATGTGTTCATGATATCTGTTGGAACTTTCTTGGGGCTCCATTATTCTGATACTTGTTTCTGCTCCAGGTTTCGATGTAGCTTGTCCCAGTTACGTCAGCTTTCTGACCATGGATTACACATACAGAACATACTTTTTGACTTCGTAGGACCAATCTCTCACTACAACAACCATGTGAGGCTGACTCTTGGTAGTGTGGGACTCACCTGAACATCTGTTGGACAGAGATAAGTCACTGGATTTCAGACTGCTTTCATAAGATAATTTACAGTGCTAAGACAGACTCTTCTGACCACTTCAACTCCTCCCTTCCTATTTTTTTTTTAATAATCCTCCCTGCTAATCTCAATGATGCTGCACTATTTGTGACAGCTAATTTTCCTCTGGACTATTTTGGGATTGGGAACCACAAGACATAGACATGGAGGTCGGAATCAGAGAGAGGCCACACTCGCCACCTCCTTGCCTGTAGATAAATGAGTCTGGCTGGGGTTCTCTGCATCACAGGTGACTGATTATGTGCCCTCTTTTGCTTTTTTATTAACAGAAGAGAAAAATTCCCTTCTAAAAACTGGTAAATGCGACATCTTCTAGGAACAAGGCTGCTGTTAAACCTGGTTAAACCATCCATTCTTGAAGTTTCCACCTGGGCATATTGCTTAACATTGCAGTGCTCAGTTATGGTTTAGATGTTAAATGTCCCCCAAAAGGCTCATATTAAGGGCTCAATCACCAGCCTGAGACTTTACTAGGAGATGGTGAAAACTTTAGAAGGAAGGAAGGAAGGAAGGAAGGAAGATCATGGGCATCATGCCCTTGAAGGGGATGTCGGGACCCCATCCCTTCCTCCTCTTTCTCCACCACACAGTAAGAAGCTGCCTGTCACATGCTCCCACCATGACATACTGCCTCATCACAGGCCCAAAGGCAACAGAGCCAAGTGCCCATCGACTGAAACGTCTAAAACCATGAGCCCAAATAAATCATTCCTCCTTACAAACTCTTTGTCTCAGATATATTGTCACAGCCATAAAAAGATAGCTAAGACAAGCTCCATTCTTCTATGCCTCAGTAAATAGTGGGAATTGTTTAACCCTGAAATAAAAACTCATGAGGTGGTAATGACATATTGCCATTCAAAGGTGTCTGTAAAGGTCACACTTCGGTGGGTTCCTGTTCTTCCTAACGTTCTTGCACTTAACTTAGCAGACTAAAAGCACATGGAAGGAATTTCTTTTTCTGTAAAGGAGCCTTTGGAGACATGCCCTGACTCCACGTGTGGTGCCCGACTGAGCAACTTCTCCACACACTAAGTGGGGGATGAGCATCCTCCCTCCATACTCACCTTAGTAGACGATAAATAAACCACTCTTCAGAAAATTACCTCTTCCAGTGTACTAAATGACACCCTGGTGTCCTATAAGAGTCGATTTCCATCACTGTAAAAATTAATTCACCTCATATAGTAAGCAGTCTACTTCTTGAGAATAATTTTGTTATAGGATCAAAGCCAATACTTTTTGAAAACGGGAAATTTCTCATGCGAACTACACCACACATACATGGAAATCTTGAAGCAGGAAATATTTTTTTCTTTTACTCCAGATTCTACTTAGAAAATGACAATTTTCACCACATATACTCTAATATTCAACCAAGAGGAAATAATGTCAATATCAAAAGACTATTGATAAAATGAATTATCAAAATTGATTGACAGGAGCCAGCAAATTGCTCTAAACATTCCTGTGAGTAGGGTTGTTTCAGTCTGTAGCAAGAAAACACAGATACGGTGACTTAAACAACATAATTTTCTTTTCTCACAGAAATCATAAATATATAAATATAGAGAAATTTATTTCTCTATCTTTGAGGCTGGGAAGTCCAATATTAAGGTGCCAGCAGATTTGGTGTTTTCTGAGGGCATACCCGCTGCTTGTAGACAGTTCTGCCTTCTCAGGATGTACACCCATAGCAATTCCCTGGTGCTTCCCTGCTCTTAGAGACAGCTCCCTCTCTGCCATACAGGCCCTACCCTCATGACCTCACTAAATAATCTAATTACCTCCCAAAGAACTCACCTCCAAATTCCATCACATTGGGGAAAGGCCTTTGACATATAAAATGGTGGGTGACACAAATATTAAGTCCATAATAGAGGCAGAGTAGAAATCGCATTGAGCTGGGTAAATTTAGGTGAATTAAAATCTAGGCTTCATTATCCAACTTTCAGATTAGGAAAGTTGTATGAAAATTTCTTAACCATCCCTATTTGTTTAACATCTTTTCTGTGTAAAAGTCTAGTACACAAGTAATATCCCTGGATAAAATTCATCCTTTGTTTCTGGTGTCCATTTGATGGTAGTGTGTGTGGGTGTTGAACAGAAGTGGGACATTAACTTTGTAAAGGTAAGTTACAAGGTAAGTGGCTGCTTTGAAAACATAATTAAGTTGCTTGGCTGAAAGCTTCCATTCAAAATCAAAGTATGCTTAGAAGATATCAGATGTAGATGATAGTACTGTGCTGTAGTTAGATATAATGACCATGAAATGCTACTGGACATTTTAACAGTATTTTTTAAAACTCTGATAGCTTCTGATCTCTAATCAGATGAGAGATATTTTCCTTAAAAATGTCCTTGCTGCCCCAATAATGTCTCTTGGATTTCTGTAGGAATATGCTTGTTCCTTTGTCCAAAGGTACCAAAGGTATGTCTTAGCTTAAAGATGGTTGGTGCAGACCTCAGAGTGAGCCCCTGGTGTTTATATAAACAGGGTTTTCGATTGGCAAGCAATTAGCCATTCACGACATTTGACACTGTTACTAATGTCATCAGAGTACCTAATTAAGTGTACTTATGCACATGACACTCCATGGTGCAAGGGATTCAAAATACAAACATATTTCCTGGTTTCTGGATACCACAAGCTTTATACTTGGGCTGAAATTCATTATAATCTGATTATGAATTCAGCAATGATCCCTTTGAAAAATGCAAACCACCAGTTTTCCAAGAAATTTAATTTGACATTCCTGGCCTTTTCTTTAGTCTCTGCAATATTTTCTACATCCTCAATTAGATGAATCAGCTTTGGTACAACCAATAGTTTACAGTGATTAACAAAAATAGACCAGTGGGTTTGTTTAAAGCTTTTTTCTATTTCCGCCTGGAGCACAGGAAAGGCTTGGGTAATGAACAGCAGCTGAGATTAGATCTGCTTGACTTGATCAAGACTGTGGAAAACACAAGGTGATCGCACACCATGTCCTTCTGGAACTGTGAGAGGGAGCACAGATTTGGGGATCCAGTAGGTCTGCATTCAAATCTCAGCCCCACATCTTACAGCTGCTGAGAGCTCAGACAACAGGTAGATTCTGAGGTCATGTTCCTCATCTGTAGTTAGAGATAATACTTCCTGATTCCAAGAGTTGTCATGGAGATGGAACAAAAGATGTTGGTGGGGTCCTGAGTTCTCTATCCATGTCAGGATGCCAGGTCCCTCTGCTCCACATCCAGTTCCCACTTCAATACTTTCCATCAGTCCTCTCTCTCCACCTTCCCAATTTTTCTTCTTCCCTCCCTCTCTCTCTCTTTTCCTTCCACTCTTCCTACTTCTCATTATACACACTCTTTTGTGTTTTAGACACTGGCTAGGTGTTTTCTATAAATAGAACAGGAACAAGATGCTGTCCATGTGCCCAAATTACTTACTATCCAGTGAGGAGAAAAAGTAATAAGTACATTTAATACAATGATGAGAAAAGGGGTGGTTGGCTGGGGTGGGGGAAAGCTCATGGAAGGAACATTGACTCCACCCCCAGAACTGGAAAGCCTAGATGGAGTTGATGGAGAGCGGCAGATGGCTAGATAAAGGAATACGGATGACTGACAGCTTGCAGACAATCAGGAACATCACAGGCACATGAAAGTCCAGAAGTGTAGGTGCTCTGGCCAACAGTAGGAAGGGCCCACAAAGGAAGATCCAGCAAATGAAGCGCTTGTGACCTGGTGGATTGGCCTAAACTTTATTTAGAAGACAAGAAGGGCCAATGGCAGGATTTTAAGAAGGCATGCAACTGAACTTTAAAAAGATGGTGGAACAAGTTCAGGAGTAGGTCAAGATAGTGACACCAGCTAGGAGGCCTTCGATGTTCTCCAGGGAAGAGATGACAGCTCCCAAATGCAGAGTTGTTAGAATTTTTATTATCCCTTCTTGAAACAGAATAGCCCAGGAAAACGTCTATCTAATCTAATAGGCTAAGCTCTTTTTCTTCTGTGATGAGTGTTAATAGTTTATAAGCACAAATGTCTGCTATGGCCACCTACATGTTTTCTTTGTGACTTGTGGTATTTAAACCCAGAACCATGGCCAAGTTAATGACTCTTGGAGAGCCAGTATTATGGTTTGGATGAAAGTGTCCCCCAAAGCCTCATGTGTGACAATGCAGGAAGGCTGAGGAGAAATGATTGGGTTACAAGAGCCTTAACCCAATCAGTGACTTAATCCCCTTATAAGGATTAACTGGCAGCTGTAGGCTGGTAGGATATGGCTGGAGGAGGTAGGTCACTGGGGGCGTGCCTTTGGGAGCATATATTTTGTATGTGACATGGAGTTTCTCTCTTCTGCTTGCTGGAGCCATGCCTAGACCCACTTCCCTCTGTCACACTCTTTCGCCATGATGTCCTGCCTCACCTTGAGCTCTGAGGAATGGAGCTAGCCCTCTGTGGATTAAGACCTCTGAAACCATGAGCCCCTAAATAAACTTTTCCTCCTAAAATTGTTCTTGTAGGTCCTTAGGTCACAGCAACAAAAAGATAAGTAAGACAATCAGTTATCTCCCTTGTTGGTGACCACTGTTCTTTTTCTATGCCAAGAGGGCCTTCTTCTTTATAGTCACCTTAAAACTAACCAAACCAAACCAAACGTTTAAAAAGTCTGATTGGCCTTCTAGAGAATTGATTGATGCCAGGCACCATGGCGCACACCTGCAATCCCAGTTACTTGGGAGACTGAAGCAAGTATTCTACCACTGAGCTACATCCTCAGCCCCTTTTGATATTTTGTTTTGAGACATAGTCTCCCTAAGTTGCTGAAGAAGTTATCTACCACATGCAAGGTTCTGGGTTAAATCCCTAGTAAATTAAAAAAAAAAAAGGAATATGGAAAAGAGAAGAAAAATGAAAAAAATCCATTTAATTATGATTTAATGTTATACATGTGTGGAAGAAAAGAATATTTCATGAAATATAACTTCCCCACCTAAATGACCTTCACTAAATACTACCACTACGATTCAGAGAGACCCAGGAGTGTTTAATAAGACATGCCCTGACACATAGGTGAAGGGCAAGGTGGCTGAAAAATTCTCATACCAAGAAATTTGCCAACCTTGACATTTTTATAAGAAATTCAGACATTTTAAAAGCAATTATTCTAAGTTATAAATTTGCCCAACTTGAATTAGAAAGATTTATTCTTTGAAGTTATAAAATAAGAAAAAAGAATCTTACGCTTACTCATCTTGAAAAATAGCTTAAATATAAGGACTTTTTTTTTTTAAATAAAAAGGATTAACTCAGCATGTAGAGCTAATGTTTAAAAATGTACTCTGGTTCCACATAAGCACAGCCACTGCTGATTATTCAGAGAGGGGCATGAAGGAGTAGCAAGCGGCATCCTTTTAATACCAGCAATTTTTAAAACTATTTGGGCTCGCAATATTTCTTTGCCAGAAAGCAATGAAGTGTGAAACCAATTCAACAAAACTGAATAGATGGGGACACCAGTACTTACATATTTTTACCAAGCACTCAGCCTGCAGATACCATCTGAACTCCATGGCTCAATGTCATAAATCCTCCTGTGAGGCCCATTTGTTACCATTTGGGTTCATTTATCATCCCAAAGGGACAATCACAAAGGAAAACACAATTGAATGCAGTTGATCCATAAATGTTCACATGTTTGGATGGGGGCTTAATTCAAATAAAAAACTTTTCTATATTTTCTGCATAACCCACTTTCTATGTCTACATAGTCCTTAAGAATACAAATCCATTTCTAAAAACATTTCTACTTTCATTCCTTTCCCTTTCCTCTGATTGCTTTATTAAACTACCACTTGTGTGGTATCTTTATACATCATAAGCACTTTTGAATGGAATCGAATATAGTTCCAACAGAACAATGAGATAGGCTGTATTAGTTTGCTTGTGCTGCTGTAACAGTACCACAGATTATGTGGCTTCCACAACAGAAATTTCTCGTGACTCTGGAGACTAAGAATCCAAGATGAAGTTGTCAGTAGGGCTGCTTCCTTTTGAAAGACAGAAGGGAAAGAAACATCCTAAGCTGCTGTTTGTGGTTTGTAAATGGCTTTTTTCCAGTATCTTCACATTTTACCTCTGTCTGCATTTGAATTTCCTCTTTCAAGGATACACCTCATTTGCATTAAGCCCACCCTATCCTCATGTTATCTTAAGTACTCTCTGTAAAGACCTTGTCTCCGAAGCCATCACCTTCTGAAGTGCTAGGGTAAGGATTTCAACATATGAGTATTTGTGTAGGGGAGGGACACTGTTCAGCCCATAACATAGGTATTATATTCTCACTTTACAGATGAGCAAATTTGGGCTTGGAAAGTTCAAGATTAGAAAGAATACAAGTTGTGAAGTTGGGGTTCATCTGATTCCAAAGAGCTCTTCCTTAACCACCCTGCATTTCTCCCAGCCCTGAATTCATTCAATACCATACCACACCACCTTTCATGTCCCACATCACTGGTGGTACTAAAGGGAATCTGGCTGATGAAGAAGGAAGGAAGAAAAATATTTTCCACCAGAGATCAAGAGAAGTGTACATAAAGACTCGCTGACCATTCTGATTCAGTATCACCTTAACATGGGATGGTAATAAGCATCTTGGACGCAGAACGTAAGAGAGCTCGACCCTGGAATCCAGGAGCTTTCAATTAATGACAGAAAACACCAATGCAAACATGTTCAAAAGACAAATGATAAGCTCTGAATGAGCATCTCTATTAACTGAATAATTAAAGGTTTTACAATTAAACACTAGCAAAGAGATAAGCAGGACAGGAAGGAAGTTGAGTGCATTTCATAATAAGATCAGGCTGGTCTAAATCTGAAGGAAATCTTAATCTCTGCACTATTCAAGAACACCTGTGGGAGGGGATTCAGCCCAATTATTTATTCATTCATTATTTTCAAACCATTACAACTTTTAAATATTTTGTTCAGCCTCACTTCCCTCAACGTAGACAATAAAATAAAATGTAAAAAATAAAATGTGTGACAAGCAACAAATAGCAGTTGAATAGAATAAGAGAAGGGAACTGAAGTAAGATTATTTTTAGAAATACATTTGTATCTTTAAGGCCTATGTTATGAAAACAGTACAATGAAGTGTCTTCCTGTGTAAATTAAGCCCTGTGCAAATTTGAGCATTTTTTGATGCTCAAACAAAATTAACAGGCATTTTTACTTAAGTCATAAAAGCAAAGTCCAACATCAACTCTTTTGAAAGTTTGGTTCTATATTAAAATACTAAGTTTAAGTAAAGAAGCATCTTACTAAGTTTCTCAATCATAAAAGAGCAAATCAGATGAAATCTGATATTCTTATCCATGTATGAATACTGGAAAACAATCATTATGAGAATGTGAGGGACATTGTTAATTATTGAAAACTCTGTTCCTCAAAGGACACGGGCCACACTTTTCCAGTAGGAGTTGGCTTTCACTGACCTTTGTACATAACCAAGCATTAGTCCCTATTTATATCACAAAGTACCTTGTACAAAAATATAACTAAAAGGCTCACACACCTCAATCCCACTGAAGAATTGTGTGGACCCTGAAATCTCTGTCCCTTTGTGCAGCCGTGCAACTAAGAACCGAAGGGGAGCCAACCTTCAGCACCATCTCAGTGAGTTATGCATGCTGGAAACCTAATTTCAGCTTCTCGGGCTAGGGATACAACTCAGCAGTACAGCCCTTGTCTAATTACGTAAGAGAATCTAGGTGTGATCCCCAATATTAAAAAAAAAAAAAAGAAAA